>JAMKCH010005782.1:0-32610 GCA_023653785.1 Ophioderma brevispina
GCTGTACAAAACATTAGGCTATTTGCGGATGATTGCCTTCTCTATCGACCCATTGAGTCGAGGACGACGTTGAGGTTCTTCAATCTGACATGGATGAGTTGGTGGAGTGTCAAAAAGTGGCAAATGTCCTTTAATTCAAAGAATGCAAAACCTGAAAGAGACATGAGGAGAGTTCAGATCTGGCCTCTTTCCTTGACTTACTCACAGATTGATTGAAGATTTATAACGACACAACCCCGACTACCAGTCCAACGAAAGCTACTCAAAGCTTTATTTTTCCCGTGTCAACCCCTTCTGCCGTGATGTGCACTTGTGTAGACTATTCATTCGTGGTCAATGAAGTCGTCATGCAGGAAAAGGGTCAACTTGTTAGTTTCCGGGTCCAGAACGAGCATCTACCTTTTAGTGTCCGTCGGTCTCTTTAGTTTGGGTTTCTGCTTCTGTTTATCTAGATTCCAGTTGATAGTGGCATAGCCTCTACTTTTTTGTAGTGGAGGTATGATTGAGGGGATTAGTATGTTGCGCTATAAGCCATTATAGCGAACCCTGAGCGGTTGGGCCCATTCAACATCCCAATCAATAGTCAAATCATAAACCCTAGAATGTTCAAGAAAGCGCAGACTAAATTCCAGGACTAGTTTCAGTGAAAGCAGGTAAAGCTGATTTTATGAATAGTGAAGATAAAAGTTCTTCATTGTTACCACACAGTGACTGAACCTTCAATCTTTATGATATGTTGTTGGTAGGCCAATGTTTAAAACCATCTGGGTAGACACACTATGCCTCACTAGTATAAAATACATACATACAAAGTATGACTGGACGAACAACTAACTTTATGTATTGACAGTTGCTTTCAATCCGATCTCTTTGTATTGTGAGGAGAATCGGAAGATTGTCTGCTAGTTTGTCCACTATTATTTTGGAGTAATGGACGAAGTCCAACCGCCGCCTATAACTCTAGTCATCAATTGGAGTCTAACTATCAGAAAATTGACAGCGCCCACCACTGCCCTACACTGGTGCCTCTGTCATTTTCAAGGACCCATTGGAAATAAGTGCCAATTCAGCAGATCAGTCCGACTTGTAAAATGTGGTTTAATCTGGCTATCGACTGTTGTGCGTTTGTGCTGGTGGCTTATTTGATTCTATGTTTTATTAATGTAATTTTCTTTTGTCGATTTTTTCCTAATAAATAACTAACAACAACAACAAACAAACATTTTTGTTTTTTAATTACGAAAATACTCACTTGCCTTTCTTATACTAAATAAAGTAAAAGATAAAAGAAAGGAAGAAGAAAGGAAGGAGGAACGCAGGAAGAAGGGAAGAAGGGGGAGGAAGGGAAGGGGGAGGGAAGGGGAATGTGTAATGGGAAAGGTGAGGGGGGAAGGAGACGGAAGGGCACACTGCCCTGTGGGCATAATTTGTTGACGCTACAAACCACACAATTTTTAAAATCAAATATTATTAAGATTTTTCTTTCAAAGTAGGGCGGTTTCGCATAGGTCAATAGTTACTTGACCCAGATCTGTCCTCCAGTACAACCCAAGCATGCAGAAATACAAACGAATCACCTGCAGAAATACCGGAAATGTTCAGGTGAATCAGGTGTATCTGGAGGATAAATAAAAAGTCCATTCAACATAATTTAGCTCCGCGAAAGGCCCCTATACACGAATTGTATTGACTTCGCATTGATTCAGTACGGTGACCTCTCATATTTTGCCCTCCTTAAAATGGCCGCTGGGGAAGTTTCGGTTGTATCAATCGACGACTATTGTTATATTACCCTCAAAATTTTGATTAAAATATTATTTTCTCAATTTTATTTGAGAAAAGATTTCTCACGGGAAAAGTACTTTGTTTACTATAAAAGAGAGAAAGGGGAATATCCCTAGTGTTGTTTGTACAGGGTGCACCTTTTAGATTGCACAAAAGAGGAAGTGGGGAATTCCTCAAGATGTAAACTTAGTAACTGAGTCAACTTGTTTATGCTTTAAGATCAAAACATTGCATGATCTGGGGGGATTCCCTCATAAAGTTATATATGGGAAGTGATGTAATTCAGATGCTATAATTTATGTGAATTCCAATTGGTCAGCTAGTGCAAGGTTATGTTTATGCATGATGCTGTGGTAATGTCTATTTTAAGACTGGGGAACTTTGTGAAGTCAATATATATTGGAGATTTGAGTAAGGACTCTCTGCCAGCATCCTCTAGAAACAAGTAGCTAGAAGTTATAGCTAGTTCTAATCTGCAATATGTAAGCAGGCCTGTAAAGTACCATAGTGCCAGGATTTGTAATTCCATGTGAGCCGAAGTCGCTGTAATTATTCTACTGTCGTCTTTGTAGCCAAAAGTGCTGGGAATCAAAATAGGATTCCAAATTATGGACAGATAGAAATCGTGGTGATTATCTTGGACTGATATACTGTGGAATATTAGTGTCGTCGAGGGACTTATATAACCTTGTCGCCTTGAACTGCTGGACAAAAGTTACCTTCAGGACTGAGAAGATTCCCATGGAATATATTGTCTGAGGATTTATTTATGTGACTTTGCATGCTGTCATTTTGGAGTCTTCGCTGTGAGGACATATCATCGTTGAACTGCAACGCCTCTTTTGAACATTAAGTATCAATGATATATATTGTGTGTAATTTTACTATATATGTAATGTTGTTTAGGACATACCAAATTCTTGAACCAATTACAAATCATTAAATCTGTTATATTATATAAAATTCAGATCACTTGTGCACAAGGCTCATTTATTTATGCTTGAAAGGTATTTCTGACCTTTGACGTCTACGAGACGTCATAACACTATTCAATTACGTGCGAGCCCGCTATCCATGTAGAGAGGTCAGTAGTCAAAAGTCAATATTCACCTGGACCCAGTTTGTTGTCGTTTGCCAATAAAAATCAGTGTAAATTTAATAAAAATCCAAAGAAGAAATAAGTTGGATCCCAATGATCTTGTTGGGTCCAATTATGAATTACAGCTTTCTTCCGTGATTTGTTTTCGAAAGCGTATATTTTTAGAATTAATAAAAAACCGAACATCAAAGTTAATTGAAAAGACCGTAGTTATGACCGGTGTGAGGAATTTAAGAGTCCTACATATCAGAAAGTCATAGGACTCTAGGTTTCGGAGACTGGGACGCCCAGTCTCCGAAACCTTTAATCAGGATTCAGAAAGTGTGTGTCCTAAGACACAGAGCTTCTGAAAACTAAAAAAATAAATTTTACTTAGTGCGACCCGGTCCTCTCAGGAAGCGTCCTAGGACCCTGTGCTATGAAGCAAAGTCCTAGGACCGTGTGTACTGTGATGTAGTGTCCCAGAACCCTAACCTGTGCTGTGTAGTCCTAGGACCCAGTGGTACTGTTATGTAGGGTCCCAAAGCATACAGATAGGCTACTCGTACTTTAATTGAAAGGTACTTGGTTACTTAAAAGCAGGCCGAGCAGTCCGCTGTGGCTTAGCGGTGCAGATCTTCAGACGACCAGGTATGTATATAATAGTATACGTGTATGTATTTTTGTAAAATGTGATTCTGGTGAATGTGTACGTAGGTTCGAGTCCCGGTTGCACCACTTTAATAGTCAGTAGTTTTAGAATTATTTTATAAATTTTAATTAAAAAAATATTACTTCTTTATTTTTAATTATTAGTGATTTTATTTCTTCTCTTCTGAAATTTAATTTTATTAATTGGTTTTTCAATTTTTGAAATGAAACTCTTCTTTTTAAGATTTTGATATTTAACATTTGGTATTTAAAGAGCATGCTGTAATATTATGAACAGAGGAAGTTTTAAATAGAGAAAACAGTTTTGAAAAAAATGAAGAGATGTGGATATGTTCAATATTTTGTAATGTTTAAATACAGTGTGAAAAGATAAACATCAATATCGATTTTTAAACAGTGATTAACACGTTTGTATGGTAAAATATTTATATCGCCAATTGTGATTGGCTGATTGCAGTGGACAAGCTCCTGCTAATGTATCTGGGTGACGGCTGTGAATAGTCACTGTAACTAGCCAGCCATGTTGTGATCTACAGCTTCTCTGCAGTCAAGGTATGTGGTTGATTGTTGATGACATAAATCCATCCCCTAACCATAGTGGCGTGGTGGCAGCACTGGATTAAGAACCTACCTCATCTCTAGTCTACTTTGCAGCCTCAACTTCCACGAACTTTTTAAGCTTAATAAGCTTAATCAACATTGGTCTACAACATATAATAAGGCCTTGTTTGTCACTTCTCAAACCTTGGTGAGGACAATCAGTCAGCTATAATATAGAGCTGTCATAACCCCCTTGTCTTGTTAAGAGCTCTTTGCATTGTTCACTCATTTATCAAGAATCATGGCGTCCAACCGTGCTCCAAAGCAGCGGAGTCTCATAAAACATGAAACTGTCAATTCTTTTGAGAATTGGAAACAAAACCTAATATACACTTTATCATTAGACGCAAACTTCTCTCCTTACCTTGTTGACGGTCAAACGTGGGGAAAGAAAACAAAGACATCTCCCCTGCGTAACCTGACGGATGACGGCGCAAACGTACCAGAAGCCAGTCGCAAAACCGCACAACAAAAGTGTGCTACTCTGGACCTTATGCTAGGGCAAATTACTAACTACTACCCGGTTATCGCCCGTAACACCCTGATCAAAAATTCCAAATCCCTCTGCGATATTTGGCAGCTTATTCGCCTCCATTATGGATTTCAGAGTACAGGTGGTCATTTCATTTCAGTCAGATCCATCTTGAACCAGATGAACGCCGAGAGGATTTATACCAGAGGCTCCTTGCGTTTGTAGAGGACAACTTACTTGCCAAAGATGGTGGTATTTCTCCCATGGAGTGCTGTCGATGATGATGAAGAGCTAACCCCAAACCTGGAGAACGTCATAGTTCTAACATGCTTCCGATTAATTACTCGGAACTCCCAAAACTTGTAAAACAACGATATGGGACCGAGCTTCGCTCGCGTACACGAGCTCTTCTATCAACCAGAAATCTCCCAGGCACTAGACAGCTTGCTCGACGAATTACAGTCCACAGAATGCCGCTCCATCGAACCATATTTCCTCGGTCACAGTCATACAGAAGCCCTTCCAGTGATCGACCAAGAAAATAGTATGGCTTTCGCAACACCACGTCTTCTAAGTCGTCCCATATGTCGCATGTTGGTAGATCAGGAATGCCAACATTTCTTGAGCGAATGTCCCTACCTCCCAGAGAAAGACAGAAAGTCACTTTTGCTCGCCAGGTTTGCTAAACGAGCTTTACTACGATCTGAAAAAAACAACTCATCCAGGACACAAGTCCATGTGCCTATGTTAAACAGGTGACGTAGCTGATCCCAGCCAGGTCTGTCTAACCGGTTCAGGATACGCCTAGTACCAGTTCTCCACGTCTTTCACAGTCACACAGCACAGTAAGATACCATTGATATTGGCAGAAGGCAACCTCATTCGGGAACGTAAGGCGATATCATCAACGCGCATATTTCAACATCGCAATCTGCTCACCAGGCTGATGGATCCCTCCCCTCTAGCTGTCGTAGGAGAAACCACAGTGACATTTACCCGTGATGACTGATTTCACATTCGAAGGTTTGGTGATCAAGAATCTTATGTTATGTGTTAGCCGGCATCCCATTTATGGAAGTAACAACGTCACAAAAACCTGCTAAGCGACAGATAATACTTGGTATGGCACCGGACGTATGTGTATGATCCCAGCCTACTTCCTCCAAACTGTCCAACAATACACGTCGTGCTCACATATTACGTGCTCCAGCAAAGACCACACCGCAACTCACGGCCAGGAGACTTCATTGAGGTCGAACTCCCCCCATAAATGTCCATGTAATGACGATCCTTTTCCTTGGCACCACGTATTGACACCATATCAATCACGCAAATTCGTGCCTCTGCCCAATGTGGCCTAGTCCCACCATTCTGCAAATGTGTTGGGCGGGAAAATACGCATCCCGAATCTCACCAACGACCCTCTAATTTTGAAAACAACGCCCAAACCCATTTTTGTCACTTACGACGCTCCGTGTACTTCTGGAAACATTGAAAGCTGTACAGTACGACAAAGCAACAGACAACTGCAGCATCTACTATCAACCATCAGTACCCAGTCCACCATTTTCTTTCTTCATCCGTATCTGTCGATCACGAAATAACACCTTTAATATTATTACCTTCATTCACATACATGTTAACTGTACTTGTTACCGAATCCAATATATGATATTTGATGAATTTTTTTTCTTGTCTTCTATATTAGTAAATCACTGGTGATGTCATTAATAAGGTATAACAAATACGCAATTTGACGGAAAAGTGGTTTGTGTTGATACAATATTTAAGGATTGAATAAATCCATATGCATGTATATACAATCTACTCCATCTCGCTAACATAACTCGGTGCAGTAAAGCCAAACCTTTATGTTCGGCCTGTACGCAGCTCCTGCCGTCTGCGTGAAGACGCACGTTTCAATTTTTTTTATCGGCTCGATCCTGCACGGAGTGGTGAGTTGTTGTAGGGGCCGATAATTTAAAAGCCTTTTAATATCATCCCCGATTTAATACTTCAACGCAACGACTTATAAGCTTGTTTAGAATATCAAATCTATTCACTGTTGGGATCGCTTCAGTTAATCAATCTCTTCAATTTGTAATCCATCCTTCTATAGGTTATCCGTGTCCTTTTGGGGGGCCTGAATTTGGATGCGTCTCCCCTGCCTCACAAAGGCGACAGCAGCCGGTGCTCATATTAATCTGTAAATACTGTCTAACAGTGCATTAATTCATATTTCAAGTAAATATCAAGCAAATGAATCAAGTAAATGGGGACTATCCTCAAAGTTCACAAACTGTTCAAAATATGGTTACTTAGTAATGTCCATCGGGCGATTTTTAATTGATATTCGGGCTGGACTAGGCTTTAGGTAGTTCGCATTGTAAGGTTTTCTTGCAATTTGTGTCTTCAGATTATTGGAGTTTTTATCATTTATCATTTTTTAATGCTTTTGTGATATATTTTGATTTTTTTGTGATGTCTGTTACAAGTTGCCAATTTATGTGTGAGGTGCTCCAAATTGATCAAACAAGTCAAGAATATTCTCATGCAAACAGGTAATGGATATATTCATGGAAATGTATCTAACTCTCCCGAATCTGCTTGGGGTGTGTTTACGGAAAATTTTTCCCATTTGTGATAAACATGTCCTGTAAAAAAGACAGAGTACAGAAAGCAAACCCTCGTGGCTCAAGGATGAGTATCTAAACTGCGCCGTGAGTGTCAAAGATCTCGCTCAAAAGCTGAGAAAAGTGCTCATGCAGATGATTGGGCTGAAGCCAAGCACCTCGAAATAGGCTCAATTATTGGCTGATAAAGCTTAAGGCGCGGATAGAATGCAGAATTAGAAACTCTAAAACTGATCCACGCGAGTTGTGGTGAAGAATCTTAAGCACTCTACGGTAAAACTCAAAATACCTATTTATTCATTTCAACTCGGAAAGAGAGTGGAGCTCTGTTATCTTCACCGCGAGTGAAGGTGGCGGGTTGCATTTTCTCGCCTTTAGAGCTAAAGCCACTCGATTAGAGTTCATTTAAAATTAACTCGAAATCAGAGTGATTTTCCCTCTTTCATTGTAAGAGAGTAAAAATGTTATTCCGGATCGTGTATTGCATACTCTTTATTGTACTTCATTTGCCTTATCCAATATGGAATACTTATGGGGGAAATAACATGTGGGATACTACTTAAATAAACTTGCAACTCCAACAAATGGGCAATAGAACAATTTCTACAGTCATTACAGAAGCCATTCCCAACTGATTTGAACAATAATATTTTATTTTTGAAAAACATGTACTCTCTCGAAATAGGTGTGTTTATGTTCAAATATTCAAAAACGGAATGCCTAATGCATTTGTAACTATTTTTATAAAAAGTTCTGACATCCATTGACTATAAGACAAGATATCGTCGGGTGTATTTACATAGTGACGGATGCTTGAATTTTTATCATTTTACAAATTAAGGGAATGTACTAAATACCAAAATCTTCAAACATGCCAAGTGCAGAACATTGGCAAGCACTTCATTAATTAATAATCTTAATAGAAATTTTGCAATTTTGAGTATGTTGCATAACAGCGACTTTGGGTATTACATAGTGACGGATGTTGAACCCTCTGTCAAAGGAAGTGTATACTTGATTTCCCACCCAGGCTTTAATACATTTGTTAGTAAATATTCTCATCTTAATATTATAACTGACACAAGCAAAATATGTAATAATGCACAATATCGCTATTAGTAGAAATTTTTTATATTTACAGTTCAAAGCGGAATCGCGGTGTTTTCTATTTTATCCAATCATAAATACGTCTCTTATGTAATAACCCAATTGAGCAGATTCGCGATAACGCATGTTCGAAAAGGCGATCGCGGTTTCCGTAATGACGGATGGTGAATAACGCTTTAGTATAGGGAAAATTCAACATCCGTTCACTATGTCCTGAACATAATTGCCGATTTGCGTATTTTTGGTGTGAGGATATGATGTTGACTTCGAAGCTAATGTATAACCATTTTTTAATAAGTAAGAATTCATGAATATGAGCTAAAATAATTTCCAGTTGTTAATTTCGTTTCTTATCGGAGTTGATGTTTGAATCGTATGTGGAAATGTGGACGGAACCTCTAGAGTTCGCAATTTTTCAAAATGCGATTTTCTCGGAAACATCAATCGTATTTTGTTTAACATCCGTCACTATGTAATACACCCGACGATATGTAATGATCTCAATTTAACCAAGAAGAAAAGAACTTTTTCTGAACAATGTATTCGAACAAGGCGGCCCCTTCGTTGGAAAACAATCTCCGTCCGTAAAGCATTTCCGTTTCACACTGAAGCACAATTTTTCGCAAACTATAATTGAACGTTTTTAATCTATGATTGTTTTGTCCCCGAGCACCGTCCTTGTCTTGTCGTCAGTCGTGTATGATTTTTCTTTTGTAAATGTTGTATTTATGATTTGAAACTTTTGTGTGTTTTCAGGGAAAGTTCCTTGTCGGGCCTTATTGGCCTTTTGGACTTATCCTCCAGATTGCAAAATTTCTGTGATGTATATATTATGTTTTTAATGTTATTTGATGTATTGTATATATGGAAATAAAAGTGATTGATTGATTGATTATTGATCCAGAGTAAGAAATCCTAAAACCCACAGATCAGATAAGATTTCACCAACCTTCAAGAAGAGTTATGATGATCTTCAACCCATGGTTTCCAGGCTACAATGGATCGGCTGGCAACTTCAAGGCCGTTGTTAATAGGGTCCGTTACAACCTCCAACAACGCAAGGCGACTACCTCAGTACGCAATGACCGAAGCTCCCAAATGCTGCAAAGTATAGTTCGATGAGATGGAAAAGAAAGGAGTGTTTGAACGTTGAAAGAAAGGAATGTTGGGATCAACGTGGTACTCAATTCCTTCATTTTTGATTAAGCCCCCAGGGGAGTGGACCGTCAGACATGTACCGCTTTGGCGAAGTGGGGACGCTATGGCAAACACCAACCATACTAATGCCGATGTAGATCCAACGCTACGAAAAATAGCAAGATGGAAAGTTCTAATAGCTACGGATCTCACCAGTGCATTTCTTTAGCAGGGCGTGGGCGCCACGCTGGCGATGACCTTTATTGTGAAGGAGACACCGTTGAAGAACGACTCAAGAATTGGCGATCAGTACTCCAGGCCTCTCGCTGCATGCAGTCTTCGCCTTTCGGCAAGAAGACTGTTGTGTGTCTCAGAGCACACGATCCTGGGATGGTTGGCCAGCGGCTACGGGTCAGAGCCAGCTGACACAAGTTGCAATCTCAGTAACATGTGCCCTCCCTCGCATGTCCGGTGGCATATAAAGTACTGGCACGAGTAATACCTACTGTTGCTCAGTATCTCAGCCCCCTTGATAGTGCAACAGCTGGATTACAATCAAGGATAAGATTACAGTGGAAGGAGGGACCTTCACCCTGCCTTCAGCACGGCCCGAAAGCTCTTGAATCATGCCAACACCATACACCCTAACTCGCATGGACGACCAAATATGGATTGTAATGATGGATCTGTCACAGAAGTACAGTATTCCGAGGTCTCAAACCCACATGGTTACCATGTGAAATTGAAAGCTATCTCCATTGCTTGGGAGATCTCTACTCAAACAATTTGGCCATATATTCATCCAGTCGAGCCACAGAGCATGCATCCTTACTGATAGTAAAACCAGTGTTCAAGCCTATGAAAAGCTCTGTCGTGGTTAGTTTTTGCATAGTGAGAGTTGCCACCTCCGATCTATCATCTTCCTAGTTAAGTCGTTTCCAGGCCTCTGTCCGCCATCTTGCCGGTTCTGCCAATGACCATCTGACTTTGCAAATCGTAACGCCCCGGAACTGTCTGAGCCCCATGTCAAATCTGCACCTTTGTTCAACGGGATGAAGAGG
This sequence comes from Ophioderma brevispina, assembly GCA_023653785.1. Lineage (NCBI taxonomy): Eukaryota > Metazoa > Echinodermata > Ophiuroidea > Amphilepidida > Ophiodermatidae > Ophioderma > Ophioderma brevispina. The sequence continues at coordinate 10,546 of JAMKCH010005782.1, forward strand.
CAACAGTGCTGCGCATACCATCCAAGAAGTCCTGTCCGGCCATGAGCGCCTCCGTTCACCAAGTAGGAACTGCCTTGGTGGGATATTCAGCAGGATTGCCCGGACTTTACGTCGGTGCCATGCCCACTGGACTCAGGGTACACGTCCATCCAAGAAGGGTACCATGTCAGGATGGTACAAAGATACCTCAAGTTGCATTTGTTGCTAGGGATGGTCTATTAGTTACCCGGCGTGACAACCGCTAACATCGTCATTTGACTGCATCATTTGTGTTCCACGTCAGGTAATCAGAGGATTATGCACGCCCTCATTATCCGCTTCAGCATCCAACAAGTCACCAACTCCGTTGGTTACTGGCGCCACGTCTACGCCCTTGATCTAAGATAAGGCAAGTGGATCACGTGACATTGCCTTGCCATCATTGTGCATCCCTCAGCAATGTACCCCAACCACTTCTTGAACAGTCAAAAACAAGTGATCCTTTTTTTCTCATGAAACCGTTGGTGGTTCCTTGCTGCGGATGTACTACGACGCAGTAGACAGTATATTCTTGTTCTCCGCGAGTCGTCCACATCCGTCACCACCTCGTGATCATTAGAGAAGAACGCATGAAACCGCTCGTGATGCTTGATTCGCCTTTGCATTGAATTGCCCCCTCTGGATGGTCCTCCAGATTTTATCAGACAAATGCAGCCCGGGTTTTGTCGTCTCTTGAGATAGCCGTTCTGAAGCAGGTCATCACTTAAGCATTTGAAGTTGGCCTATCAAGAATATCAACAAGAATCCAGTCGCCGAGAAAGTGTTCGTGAACTGAAGATGAATCGGTTCGCCTAGATCCATCATGGAGTCATATAAGCGCCCTCATCCTTTCCATCGCAGTCGCCAACCTAACTGCCAGCGTCAGAAGTCGTGCTCTTGCCAGGAGATGTTCTACCAACGGATCAGTTCAACAATGTGCAAATTAAAAGTCAGTGCCAACAGTTAATTCAACCCAGTTCCAGTCGCGTAGGTATAACCACCAACACATTGAAAGGCGAAAGCTACCCTCCATCAGCCCACAGTGTCCCACACAATTGAGGGGGGTGATCTTGTTTACCTTCATACCGACCGTGATAAATCACATGCCAGAAGTCGTTATTTGGTTACATCTGTCGATGGCCCTTGGTGCAATGTTGAGAAGTTCATAGGCTCCCAGTTGAGAAATGCTTTTTACCGCATTAAGAGGCTGAGTGTTTCAAAAGTGCCTATAACCCGGACCTCCTTTATTCCCTACCCGGACGAAGGCTTACATAGGAAGACGAGGATGCAACCAACCATAATGGAGGCCCAAACCACCAGCCCCTCCAAAGAGTCCGCTGGAATTGGACAACAACAAGCCTCAACGCCCACTTCAGAACAGGGAAACCCTACACGTTCTCCGGTCATAGCACAACTGCCTGCATCAGGGATTACACGATCCCAGCAGCAGTAACAGATGCTGAGCATTCAGCTTCAGCTAGCACCGACAATGCGTTCAGAAGCGATACTACATCTACATCTACGCCCAGCGCTTCAAGACGTTCGGCACGTCCTCGCAAGCCCCATCACGTCTTGAAGACTTTTGATGGATTACTGATACTCAGCACCTGTAGGATTTGTATATAAAGTCTCGACAGTAACGCGTTAACGGTTACGTATGTGTGCTACTTTAGCGTCATATTGGAAATTGTCTATTAGAGTTGAGTTTTATACAGAGTTGAGTGTTTTTGGCCTATTTGCTATTTTCATGTTTCGTGAAAATTGAGCTCGTCATTTCGCGAGCGGTGTTTGAACCTTGTTGAAATTTATAACTTTATGCATGAGTGCTTCTAAACTTCATGAGCTATGGACTCTTTCAAGTCACGACAAGGGGGGCAAGCACGGCGGACACAGAAGACATAAGAGAAAAAGAGCAGCTACGCCAACTGTGATTGGCTGATTGCAGTGGACAAACTCCTGTAATGTATTTGGGTGACGGCTGTGAATAATAACTGAACTAGCCAGCCATGTTGTGATCTACAGATTCTTGCAGTCAAGTAGGTGGTTGATTGTTGATGACATAATTCTATACCTAACTATAGGGGCGTATACTATATTAAACGCACAAATATGGAAAGGTAAACAGAGCCGTGATTTGTAATAACATGTGTTATAAAATGGAAGGTGAACGCCATCGATGTAATGTTAAGGTGTGGCTCACTCATTAACATACTTTGTGTGTTCTTAAATAATTTACATGCTAATAGTTGATATTTATAAGTATAATGTATTACGTGTGCTATCAATTAAATGCATATAGTTGTAATGTATTAGCACTTGTTTATGTAGTGTATTAATAACTCGCAGTGACAAATGGCGTTCAATAGAAAGTGTAGGATGAAAAGTATAGTTTAATACTACGAACTAAGACTCCAATATCTTGGGTGTATAGATCTGTCGCTTTCTTTCTTCCGTATGGAAAACTGCTTTAAAATGTCTCAAAATGCGCTAGTTACATTCCGAAAGTTATGTATTTTCATAAATGGCATTAATTGCATTTATAAAGCATATCCGAGGCAATTTACTCATTAATTTCACCTCGACTTGGCCCACTTTCAGCTGTACCGACTATTGAGTATCTCGTGTTGAGCATTTCCATGCACTTTACGTTTAATAGTATAACTAAAAATTCGTGTTACCGTATGTTGAAAATCTGGTTATTTGGTGAAATTAGCTTGTACTTTAGCGGGATATTCTTTTTTTCCCTCTATTAAGGTTTTATAGAAACATGGCCAAAATTGCCAGTGTTTCCATAGACTACTGTGTGTGAGGTAGTATTGCAGAAAACGTTAGGTCAAACACCACTAAATTTTTGAAGACATTGACGTATTTATTAATAGCCAAATATGTCAATAGCTTATCTTCTAAAGAAATGATTATTCATAAAAATATTACTTCTACATATATGAACTCAAGCTTAAAACTTGAGCGAGTTAATGGATCCGATTGGGCCAGTCGGAATTTTGATACGCACGTAGTATCAACGAACGGCAAATTTTATCAGCTTAAATTTACTACAAAGGATCATTTCCATCAGTCAATTTGTAGATGTAAGGTTTGTGATGGGTTTCAAAAACAATATCGACTATACGATAATGATGTTTATTACGGTATCCACATTTATTGACATAAATTAGTGGCACGCGCGAAATGATAACCGGGGTGGATACATGTAACATCCTCAGAATATTTTTAACAATGTAAGCTCTTTGTACATTTTTACAAAACAAACAAAAATATTTAAAGTTTGACAAAATAGAATGCGTGAATGTTTTGATGTTCAAATCCTTTTGGGCCAATCTACTGGGTTAAGATCGCTTTTGGACAGTCTTCTTGATCCCTTTGCCATTGCTCCATTTTTTCTTTTCTCCGGTGGCCATTACCACTACCCACTTGGGCCTGGCAGTTATGACAATATTACCAGGGATTACAGAAAAATGTGGAATATGCATTTTTTTTTTAACATATCAATCATCAGGATACGTGTGTACAATTGCATATAACTGCTTCAACGTAGAAACAAACAACACCAATAGTGAAAAAATGAAGTCTTTGAGGAAATTTTGGCCATAAATAAACCCTCCTCCCGAAATAGACCATGAGCGATGGTTTCTAAAAAATCCCCTAAAAGCTGATGGTGGTTTACAACCAGTACAGAATTAAACAAAGATCAATAATATTTGTGTTTGAGTCAACTGTACAGATCAGGTGCAAAAATCACCCTTATAATCTGGGATATTCCACACGGAAAGGCTTTTTTGATTTCCAGTCGGATGTTATACGCACGTTAGAAATTCAGAATCAGATCAAAGTCACGCCTTTTCTTTAATCCGGATTTCTAGCCAAATCTCGCAGGTTCTGTTCCATATCTATGCCATCAAAATAACAACAAATAGACTTTTGATGATTTGTTTTGATGTTTCGGATTTTGCAAATCGCTGCTTACCCTTTAAAATTTTTCGTCCTAACGCTTGATTAATTATAACATTGACCACCCAATTGACCGTGTCCTTGGCCAAATTTTTCATGTTCCTCCCTTACGCGTTTTTTGCTTGTTTAATAGTCACGCGCGTGGGTTTCCTCAAATCGGGATGCTTTTCTGTACTCTCTTGTCCATCGTATTTTCATTCATCCCTTCATGTCCGGTGTCATGTGGGTCAGAATGTCTATGTAGTGAGCTTTAAATAAATAAAAGAGCTCTGTTTGGAAGTCAGACATACTAATTATACTATTTGTCACTGATGGCTGCTCTTCAAGCGCGTCCCCTCTTTTCTCTTTTTTGGGTGACACGTTTGGCAGATCTGGGTAAATTCCTTGTGTTATTTGTTGTTGCCATTGAGTTTGAAGGCAGCTCTTACCATTCTAGTGAAGGTGCTATTCCTGGAAGTTCGATCTGATTTTTGTTAACTTGCGAGGTATCTTCGAAGTTCACACAAGCCATCTGTAAACAGTTGAAAGAAAAAAGACGATCTTTCAAATTCCGTCCTTGGTGATGATTTTCCCCGAGAGTAGTGCAGTGTCATCATTGAAGTCGAGATCTGAAGTTTACTTTATGCCTAATCATCTACTCATCCTCCTCTGTATATCTGAAAGCCTTCCTCCACATACGTGGCTTCTAATGGCGTAATCAGAGGACGAATTTAAGAATGTCTACATACAATACCTGCGTTGTGGTTAACTCAGCGTAGATACAGAATTAAGTACGGACAGTACTCATTCTACAGAAACTCGAATTTATGAGGGATACTTGAGTTGTATTTTCATGTTCCAAACCTCATGCGATAAGGAATAATTAATGCCTATTATGTTATCTCAAGTCTATTGGTCTCCAGAGGTCTTTTCATTTACTACGACTGGACTACTAGCAGCGATCAGGCAGATTTCAACACCTATTTTCTCTACATAACTCAATTGAAATTACGTGCCAATGACAGTTGCACCCTGGTGATTAACTATTGTTTGCATGGGATTTCGCTTTGGAGCGAATAAGAACTAATACGTAATTTCACAAAGGTTAGTTTCCCAACAGGGTGTGATTCACTTAAGCCTTTGTTCTATGACATTCTCAAGTAGGTCTGGGTTACCATATTCCCTTAGCATTTTCAATCATTTCCCTTTACCTCGATGGGTGTTATCAGGCTTTCCTCTTGAATATGAAGGTCAATGTGGCAATAGGGCCCTGTGCCAAAATTAAGAATAATTCCGTGTAGATCTTCGCACTGCTTCAATTCTTCAGCTGTATTCAATCCGAATCCTCCTATCTTTCTTGCTTCTTCTCCCTTTTCATCAGTAGCTTTCAGTTCGGGGATTTCTAAAATAAGTGGGTTGTACCATTTTGTTTAGCTTTTTCTTATTGGGTATTTCTTAAGCTGGCTTTTCTTTGAATTTTGCTAGTTCTGACAATATTTGCTTTGTGCGTGTTCTCAGCCCGTACGGGGGGGGGGGGGGTGCGGGGGTGCGGGGCCCGCCCCCTACCCCCCCAAATTCCACAAAAGGTACAAAGAAAGTCCACTTTTGCTGAATCTCTTTGGTTAAAAACGGTCAAAATTCCGTAGAATTTTGCCAAGCAAGTCCCTTTTTGGTGATTAAATTTTCAAACGTCCAATAAGGACCATTTTAGGGTTAGGGGTCCCTTTTACACAAAAAGTCCACTTTTTCGAAAATGTACGCTTTTTTTCTAGTCCCTCACCCCCCCCCCAAAAAATATATCCCTCGGTACGGGCCCGGCTGTGCGTCCTCTTCTTATTAACCTTGAATCTGTTGCTGATCTACGCTGAGACATTGATCATCGCTTTCCTTCCTCTATCAAGCTCTCTCACATACCAAATAATGTGGGCGCCACTCGATTTATTATAATCCATTGGGGGGGGGGGGGGGGGGGGGGGGGGGGGGGTTTTAATTTGCTGCTCCTTTTCGTGCAAACACGCACCAATGGGGATTAGGTAGGTTTTAGGAAGATCTTGCATTTGATGGTTTGTGATGTGGCAGTAAGTTCCGCAAGGCGTGAAATTGACAATTTCCTAGACACAGTGTAAAGACGAAAAAACGTTAGGAAGAATCAAATTCCCATGTGCTTTTTTAGCTCTCAATGGCAAATGACTAGTTCTATATATAATTAGCAAAGAGTTTTATCTATACTGTTGGTAAGCAGCAAAATCGTCAAGTATCCATTATCCGTGGCCTCCCATATCCGTATTTTCATACCTGGCTTGGTCTTGACCTATGACATCATAGTGACGGTCATCTTCTGGATGATGGTCGTTTCTACTATTTTGTTTCCAAAGAAAAAAAAACCAGCTAAGCTATCCAGTGGTACCAAATTTATCTTGAATATTGCATTTTTAATAAGGAAACTCCGGGGTGGTAACCTCAATCCCAAAGGGATCAGATAGGCAAGGGTTATAATACTTTGTGGCTGTTTTCCTTCAACTTTCAACTGTAACTTTGTTCATACACGTCATTGACATGACTTGTTCTCTTATTTCGTCCTCCTAATGCAATCACGTTTTCTCATATTTGTCAGTCGCAGGTACATTAGCCGTCTTAATAGAGGTGGAGGTTTCGTACCTCAATTATGGACCTGCCTCTTGGATGTCATCCGAATCTCTGAGTCGGCGCCAATATGTCGAGTCTTGTAAGGGGCACCAATTTGTTTTACCCGAGACTGTACATAACCCCTGTAAAGCATGCTATGGTCCTGAGCCCAACTGACAAAAGCGCTGTACGCCTCTACATTCGAATTCATGCTTCTCCATTCCTTTCGGTTTTATGTGTAGTCCAGCTGATAACCTTTACAGCTCCATAGCTTTCCCATTTTCTTGTGGGAAGTATGTTCTTGTATTGATAAGCTTTTTTTATCTCTGCACAACCAACATTGTTTTTTTTTTTTTTACATTTTCCTCGTTCGTTCTTGATCGCGGCGAGCGAACTTTGTATCTTCATTCCTACCTCTCCTACTACCAGTAACACGTTTTCTTTGCTAGAATTGATTCAATGGCTCTTGCAGTGAGCTTATGCATTCTCTTCTGCCATGTTGGTTCGACATTAGGTACCTATACACAGTTGAAGCGAGATTTTTCCTTGATAATTGCTATGAGGATAAGATCCGGTGGGGCTTTTAACAGCTCTTTACCTTCTAACGGTTGAATGCTCTCGAGGTGGCAGTAGTGTCCTATTCTTCTATGCAGCTTCGTCTATGGTGCTAGCTGTTCCTATGCCAGTTTCGTCTGTTTACCACCATACAGGTCCAATTGCATTCATTCAATGGCCGCTGCGTCGTATTAATGTACGAGATTTGCATGTAAATGTTGGCAATTTGAATAACTATAATTAGTAATGGACCATGTGGAAAATGACTTGTGAGAAAAACGTCTATTTGGAACACAGCGTGTGTTTTAATACCAAATGGCAATGGAGCCCAACTGTTACCATTCTAACTGGCGATTGAGCTAATAATTGCCTAAATGGACCAAAGGTGCACGAACATTAACCCAACCAACAAATTCGTAATGTAACAAATCATTCAAAACGTTACATTGTCTAGATTTAGTTCCATCAATAATTAAAATAAATCGTTACAAATAATATTTACTCTTGCTGTCTTTCCAACAAACGAAATTGAATCTCAAATAAAATGAGGCTTCATTTAACTTCTTTGTTTCATCGTTGTACAAACTTTACAGAGTACGCATCAATATACAAGGTTTATATTATTTTTTAAAAGTTTGAGTAAATTTGACAAATTGAGATTATCACACGGAAAATACCTATTATCTTGTGTTAATGTAATGATTACGCGTATAAGATAAAATATTCAAATTGAATACTTAGCACTGCGTTACGAGGGGGTTAGCATCCGTCTAAAACAAAGTTTCTATTCTCAACATCCGTCAAAATGGTCCAATTTATGTACTTTAAATTTTTTTGAAACTTGGTAAGCTTGAAAAGGTTGATGTCCTTACATTTTCACTATTTTTGTTTTGTAAAATTGTTTAGAAATACACCTCCGTCGTTTGTTATAGGTTTTGAGGAATATTATTTTTATAACGGAAATACCTTAAGGGGAGGCAGTGAAGGTGAATTTGAAAATTGGTATTTTTATCACTTTAAGATTGTTGCAATTTCAAATTCTATACAACTTCAGTTTTCATTTGCTTTTTATTTGACTTCAATAGGAAATTCCATTCCAAAGTTACATCCCGTTTCACTGAAATGGACTTTCGAGAAATTAAACCAAATATAATTTCGTATTGAAATGTGTGTGTTAAATTTCTTATATATTTTATTGTTTTTGAGGAGCGATAATTAAGAAATTAGTTGAAATGCCATCACATTTGTTATTTTACAGGGGTTTGTTGCAATGTATGTTATTTTCAACAGGTTAAACTTATTTTGGGCAAAGAAAAGCAGGTTTGGTCATCTCATTTGCATGTTTTTGCTTAAAATTTGCATAATTAGTGTTTTTACACATTAAAATGCGTTTTCTCAAAATGGCGTTTTGCACTATGTGCAAATTACGTGCGGAAATTTCTCAGCAATGGTGCATGCTATCAACTAGCAAATTGGCACAGTGACTGATGAAGACCTATATTATAACCTTACAGAAGAAAAATCCATATTTTGATACTTTTAACGATCCAATGAGCAATTGCGTTTAAAAACGCATATTTTCGGCCAAAATTGGTAACCTTTGACCTCATTTGACTCAATTTCCAAGGAAATTGAGAAGAAGCCTCTGTAGGGTTGTAATTGGGGCCATCTTTTATCTATCAGAGTTGGTTTGGTAAACATAGCTTTTAAGGTGGCCGAGGAATATCTGCACGAGTTTTGTCATCATCAAATCCAAGATGGCCGTCGTTGCCATAGCAACAGACACGTTAACATGCAATTTAATGTATTTTTTTTTGTAAATTCCCATCCTAAAGTAGCTTCAAGTCAAACAAAAGTTAATGTTAAGTGCTACAATTCAAAAAATGGGTTTCACCTTCACTGCTTCCCCTTAAAAAACAAACAACCAGAAATAAAGAGAAATAAAAAGTGGCAACAGTGAACCATGGCCATGACGAGACCAATAATTTGAAACAAAATTTGAACGACTTGGAACAAAAGCAGTCATATTGGGCTATTTCTGAAATTATCTACGACCTCTCATTTCCCACACCCTTCTTCTCCAAAAACGCATGGGAATTTCCATAGTGAAATCCAGAAAATGAATGGGAATTCCCATCATCAAATCTAAAAGAGCATGAGAATTTCCACAATGAAAATCGTAAAAAAATATATCCAATATTTCAAATGTGTTATTTTAACAGATGTATATGGACTGAAGAGATAACTGAGTAATTGAGTAGCTAACTCAAGATGACTTTGTTAATTCCCATTACTTTACTGACCCACTGAAAAAAATCTCATTTCCCAAAGTATACTATTACTTAGTAGGATGTTTTCCCCTTTCGTTCTCGTTGAAAAAAAACAACTCAAAGATGACATGATGAAAAAATACCATGGGAATTCCCACGGCAATTCTCATACTGATTTGTCAAAAACAGCTTGGGAATTCCCATAGTTTCGAATTTTGAAATTGTTATGGGTGTGGATAATTCCTGGAATATACTATTTTCACCACCCTTAAATTGTCGCCATTTGAAAACTATGTGCATCTGCACAGTGATGTTGGTGTGTACCATGATGCTGAATGTTATTATGAATGTTATGATAGCATCACAAAACAATAATTTAATTTATCCCTTTAAAGACAATACTTCTAGGGATTATTGGTGTGCCATTTCAAGCAGACACTCAATTGTGCTGGGATGCTTGCATTTGAAACCAGCTGCATGAAAAAAAAAAAAAAAAAAAAATAACACGTTATACACTAGCGCGATTTTTAAATAGCACATGGTCAGACTAGATGGTTTTAATTCATTGTTAGGGTTATATAATTCCGTTTTCCTATGAAACCACTCGATATGTGGTCAGTAATTATTTTATAGTGTATATTGTTTAATATTATTCGTTGTACGGGTTCTCCTTTAAATTGTCGCCATTTGAAAACTATTTGCATCTGCACAGTGATGTTGGTGTGTACCATGATGCTGAATGTTATTATGAATGTTATGATAGCATCACAAAACAATAATTTAATTTATCCCTTTAAAGACAATACTTCTAGGGATTATTGGTGTGCCATTTCAAGCAGACACTCAATTGTGCTGGGATGCTTGCATTTGAAACCAGCTGCATGGGACACCCACAATTAGCACACACCGTCCCCGGACTCTCCCAAATTTAGGGACCCTGAGATTTGTGTAATGTAATAAACTTCAGAGTCCCACTATTTAAAATGTCCTAGGACTCTTCATTTTATTACCTGTAGTCCATTGGACACTGCGTGTCATTACCGATAGTCCCCAGGACACTGATAATCGAAACTTAGTATCCATAGGACCCCTAATTTTAAAACACATGGTCCTAGGACTGTGAATTCAAGTGCATGGGACACTCAAAAACTAGTACACACACTCCCCGGACCCTCCAAATTTAGGGACCCTGAGATTTGTGTAATGTAATAAAATTCAGAGTCCCACTATTTCAAATGTCCTAGGACTCTTCCTTTTATTACCTGTAGTCCATAGGACACTGTGTGTTATTACCGATAGTCCCTAGGACGCTGAAAATCAAAACTTAGTGTCTATAGGATTCCTAATTTCAAAACATATGTTCCTAGGACTTTGAAGCTCAAAACACAATGACCGACGGACTCTAAAAGGCTAGGACTGGCTCGCTCGTGACACCGGGATGTACCAGTCAAGAGAGTTTCGTTATCTCAGATCATAACTAAACTAATTTCCTGCCACATATTCACTTTTATGCTACATAACTATTTTTTAAATAAGCTTTTTGGTCAGGTTGATTTTGACTTGAAAACAAAATGGCGCCCAAAATACAAATTTGTACACCAAAGTTTAATTTGAGAATTGACACAATCAAAAGTGTTCGCTCAAAACTTTTGCGTTCTCTTTTTCCAAAAAAAAAAATAAATCTTGACATTTTGTATTCCATGATAAAAAAATCGATTGCCCCTTTTTTTCGGTATTATACCTCTATATAGATTCTCCCATTCCCTTTGGCGTAAAAAATATTGATCGCTTTACAAGTATAAAAATGACACAAAGAAAGTCTGACTATAGTTTCATGAAAGTGTCACAAACATGTAAATGAGGTATTACAATTAATTCTGTCATTCGCTATAAGCCCTTTCACAATTTCAGATTCAAGATGCATTGTGGGTAATATCCGACGATCTTTTAGTAGATAAACAAAACAAGGCTACTGTACAATTTCAATGTGGTGAACTTTGACGTTTTCACAAAAATGACTTAAACTCGGGTTTTTAAACAGGTTTATCTTTTTCATGTTGGTATTGTCATATTCAACAGTATTTAATAACTGTCATGAAGGAATTGAGACCGCATAGTTCATAAAACCCAAGTAAGAGATTTATATAGCGCCTTATGCTATTGGCCTCTAAGCGCTTTCACAAATGGCCGCTGATCACTGTGGCCCAACTATACCATAAACCATTTAGCATCATTTCAAGGGATGCAGCAGATCGGGATCAGCGCTTTCCCTTATCAGCAAACATACATCGAGATAACCATCGCAGCCGGGACCAGCTCCCAAAATATCGCATGGGTAAATCGAGACAACCAAGTGGTTAATTTATTGTCTAGGGAAATTACAAGATAGCTGAATCTCACAGGGCTCGAACGCACGCCTATACGCATGGATGAGCATACACTGGAGTCGAGCGCTTACCTTATTGAGCTATCTTGTCCGCTCATTTTTTTAAATATTTTTGTGAAAAACGGCAAAGTTCACCACATTGAATTTGTACAGTAGCCTCGTTTTGTTTATCTACAAAAAGATCGTCGGATAATTCCCACAATGCATCTTGAATCTGAAATTGTGAAAGGGCTTATTGCACCACATCATACAGCGCATGACGGAATCAATGGCAATACCTCATTTGCATGATTGTGAGACCTCAATGAAACCGCAGCAGGAGAAGGAATATGTGTGATTTTTTGGAGGAATTTTGATTGTCTTTCTGCACACTGTAAAATCGATAAGTTGTCTGAAGTTACGCAAACATGAAACGTCACACCCGCTGACAATGGGCTACCCGTCACTATACGGCCCTATTAATAGATTATTCTTCTATTTGGCAATTATTATAGCAATTACTCTACTAATTAAACGGTAACAATATGTTTAATGTCATATATCAAAAGCACATCGTATAATATATACAGGACAGTTATACCCCAGAAGGGATAAGGGCAGGGCCACTGTCATTCCCAATAAAAAGACTTATTTAGAGAAATCTCAAGAACTTTTAAGTGACTCTAACACATATAAGCGTCTTACCAAGGATCCAACAACTTCCTACCGCACTAAGCTCATCAGTGTGTTGCAATCGCTCAGAGACAGTGGCGCCATTGATGTCCCCACTTACCGTAGACTGTATCCCACCTCTTCTGATGTGCCGAAATTTTACGGGCTACCAAAAATTCATAAGATAATATGGCCACTTCGCCCCATTGTTTCCAGCTGTGGCTCCATCACTTATAACTCTGCCAAATTTGTTGCCAACATTCTCGCCCCTTTGGTAGGCAGAACAGATAGACACTTGAAAAACAGCGCGGATCTGGTTGACAAACTTTCCAACATCCATGTCAACGATGATGAATGTCTCGTTTCTTACGACGTGACTGCCCTCTTCACCTGCGTTCCTGTGGATGAGAGTATACGCATCATCAATGATCTTCTTCTCAATGACAACTCGTTAAACAGCCGCACCAAGTTGTCTCCGCAACAAGTGACGGATTTGTTAAGTGTTTGCCTTAAGACTACCTATTTCAAGCACAATGGATTTTTTTATTCGCAATGTGAGGGGGCTGCTATGGGCTCACCAGTGAGTCCCATCATAGCCAACTTGTTCATGGAGAACTTTGAATCCTTGGCACTCTCATCTTTCCCGTCTACTCTCAAGTTTTATGGTCGTTATGTTGACGACACGATGGCATTCTCAAACGTTCGGGTGTGGACAACTTCACCGAACATTGAACTCAATTTTTACACCCTGCCATTATTAAATTTACGTGTGGAGTATGCACCAAGCAACAAAATGCCAGATGTTGGATACGCTCATTCACAAAAATAGGATGGGATGTTTGTCTTCAAGGGTGTACAGAAAGTCACATACACTGACCCTACAGCCCATTTTGAAAGTCATCAACCACTTAAACTAGCTTGGCGTCATTCGCACTTTGAACCACCGGGCCCACTAAAATTTCCTCCAATAAAGACTGTGGAACAAGAACTAGTCACATTCATACAAGCTCTCTAACTGTGTGGATTGTGGGTTACACCAAATGGGTTGTGGCAATCTCAGCCAGCAATAAGATCACTCCTAGACCCAGGTCGCAGAACACAATCGATGTCGGCAGTATCTCCCTTCCTTACATCCAGGGGCGACGGAAAGGGCCCCTAAGTCGCACCATTCGTAAAGCGGGTGTTCAAGTTCATGCTAAACCCACTAACACCATCAGGAGTATGCTGGTTTCCCCCAAAGACAAACCTAAGAAATGTGATCGTTCTTGTGTTATCTACGGGCTCACTTGCTCTGACTGCCCATCTCAGTATGTGGGTGAGACAGAAAGGCCCCTTAAATATCGGATCTCTGAACACAAGAAAGCCTCCTCCCCCTTTGGAGCCCACCTTAAAACTGAGGATCACAAGTTCCCCGAGGATGTCAAGATTTTGGACACTGAATCCAGATATCTCCAACGTGGCATCAAGGAGGCCTACTATATTGCATCTCTGGAGCCAGACCTCAATCAGGACAAGGGCAAATACAGCTTATGTCCGATTTATTCATCTGTCATCTGTCAGTGACCGCGGTTCATCCCGTAGGTCACATGACCAGCCTCCCGCTTCTCATCATTCTGAAGAAGTCCTTGCGGATGCAGGACGAACATTCAAGTAAGTCCTAATTTTTTGTTGAGAGAACTGTTTTAAAATTATTCACCAGAAGGTAAAGTTCTTGTTGTTTTCAATTTGCTGATGTAGGCAATGAAAAATGAAAATGTAAAGTACTGCGACAGCTTTGTTTCAAATTATGATATAGTTTCAAGAACCCACAATGTATGGCACTAGGATGGGAAGCGACATGTGCCTGAGTTGTATAGAACAATCTTATATATGTTGCAGCAGTCTCCAAAAAAAGCATGATAAGAAGCGGCAACAACAACCAAAACTAATGCGTTTGAAGAAAGACACCCAATCGCTAATACAAACAAGCCTGAGTAGATGGGAAAACAAGGTGCACTCTCCATTTTGAAAAGGGATTTCCTTAAGCTCATACGCTTACACAGCACAGTAAGGAAACTAGAGCTGAAATCATAAGAAAAAAGGAAAAGTGCCGCAAAGAGCAGCACCAATTTCGATAAAATCCACACAAATATGCAAACGTCTACTGAAAGACAAACAAGAATCTCTCTTTCAGCAAAATAGCGCAAGAATTTTAAAAAAAATTTCCAACAGCGGACAGAAAGCGCAACTACAATACCACCCTCTAACGGGCATGAAGAGACCACCAAAGTCTACCAATGCATTCACACTAACCACCCAGTTCTGTCATACGTTTAAAGCGGCACTGGCACATTTCACAAATATGAAAGTTTCTTCAATTTAGCTCTGAAATGATAGTCTAGCCATTGGAAGAACAGAGATTATTTTACACATAAAAATAACCCACCCCAAAATAGATATGAGGATAAAGACATCGTATTTGGTGGCCAACTTTTAAGTTTTCCATCCCTTTAATCAACAAATGTGTATATTACATAAATATATTTTGTACGCCGTTACTCATTGATATTAAAACCCAAAGGTTATAGACCGATCACACAGTGTGCATAGCGTGGGAACATGCATACGGCGTGCGTTGTTTCTCGTGTTAAACGTCATTTCGTCGTCTGCTGAATTTACCGTCGCCGGCGACGGTAAATTACCAGCAAATCGTTCTGTTTACCCATAGGAAGCTGATTTGGTCTTAATAATTGTCGGGTGAGGGCTTTTGTATATAAAAGCCTTAACAACCATGAAAAAAATATCGATTTTGAAAATCCTGAGGGCGCACTATTTTACAAATGTGCCATTGTCTCTTTAACACTATCTTCAGAAAAAAAAGAAAATCCAGTGCTCTAGGTACGAATCGCATCCCATCCTAGTGTGGAGGAAATGCCCTATAACAACCCAGCTACACGTGAAGTTTTTGCCAATATATGGAGGACACCGCAATACCTGTGAGCTGGAGAACGGGAGAACCATCCTCATATCCAAAGAGGGAGAACACTAGTGATCCCTCCTGTTTTAGGCCCATCACACTGAAGAATTCTAGTGGTAACCTCTGAATGGTTATTCTCCCTCAAAAAAACACCAACCTAGGCGTAAATCACGGGGGTGGGGGGGTGGGGGATGTATCCCCCCATATTTTGATGAGGGAGGATGGTCAATACAATCCACCCCCATGTTTGATGCCTTCCATGTGTTTTTTACTCAAAAATAACCACATATTTACCAAAACATTTTAAAAATGGTATTTTCCCCTTCCGCGCGTCGCGCAGAATTTGTTCTAGTTACAATTACATTTCACGATATTAGCATTTGAAATGGTCAAAACATGTGCTAGTAATGCATCTTTTCAGCAAACCCCGTTTCATTCTAAATGTTCTGGGGTAGCCCCATCCCCATGTCAACAACAAATTTACGCCGACTGACATCAACTACCTGGCAGAAAACACTATATCGCCAATCCATTCAGAAGGGATTCATGGAGAAAATATCAGCATGTGTGGAACACACAGAAGCATTAACTGCAATGCTCCCAGATGCCCAAATAATGGTAAACCAATTGTGAAACATGGTTTGACCTACAAAATGAATAGAGTACTGTACCACCCAACCTGTCAGGTTGCTTTAAGTGGTATCATGTTCCAGACCATGTTAGGAAGATCATATTGACACTGACACAGCTCACCACTGACACCATCACTAGAGCTCGGACATTGTACTCAAAATTAAACTGTTTCCTGGCATGTTTTCAACATTGAATTATATATCATCTGAAAGATCTTTCTACAAGGATTCTACTAGTATGGATCAGAGTAATTTCATATATTTATGGTGATATGATGAGAATATATTCAGAGTTTGCTGCTAATTTGACTGTGTACAACTCATGCAATGTCAGCTTACATCCTGCCTGTACACAATGGCCACAGTAGTACAAGGACAGCTAACAGACAAGGGGTTTTGCCCCACTCAACAGCTATGGCATCATTCACTGACAGTGCGGACACAAAACATTCAATGGCTACAATAAGGAGAGGATTTATGTTGTGGACGTGTGGATATTTCTACCAAGAGAAATTCAAAAACGATTGCCTGGTAGAACCTGACATTTTTGATCACTTAGTAATGATTGCATGGAAGATACGGAACAAACAGAGGATAAAGGCAAACGGGTTGTCATTTCAGAGATGGCGCAAGTAACTAAGATGATGGCAGCCCAGGGATTCTGCTACCATTACAATACAACATGTTAATTCTTAATATACAAGGCAACTGTCAGAGCCAGTGGGTTGACCATGTATATAACTGAATTGTGTTAAGCCTCCAAAAATGAGAATGGACTTGCAACAGTTTGTGATCAAACTTCCAACTCAGCGATGACTCAGGAACGTTAGCTTTATGCAGATACAGGATTAGTAAGATGGTTTACTTACAACGCCCAGACATGTGCAGACACAAAGCGAGCCATGATGGTTCCAGTTTAAACCTCAGACTGAAAAAATGATGTGCGGAGAATGTCAGGGGATCTACACGACTGATCACAACAACAGCACTCCGCATCCTACCAGTAACATTCCTTCCCCATATCTAAGGACTTGTGACTATACTTGTACTTGTGAAACCAAAACCTACTCCTACTCCTGCTTCAAGACCTATCCTGTCCAAGGACTTCTCTTTGTGTTCCAGTGCACTATTCCTATAGCAACCGATTTGCCTCCTCCAAGTGGGAATGTAACGACCATCCCCAATTCATCCCAACTATTGTGAATACCCGCCAAAAACCCCATCCAAGAAATCCAGACCAGTTACCAAAAAGCCGAGAACATTAGTTTCCTCTCATCTACTGCACTACATCTCCCAATCCAAGCCCTACTCCTATGAAACCAGGGGAGGCAAACACCACAATCATCATCTTTCAACTCTAAGCATACGAGGAGGAAAAGTACGATAATTGGGACTCATCCAAAGCTTCTTTGGGGGTCGTATAGAATGACATCTGAAGGTGTTGTGTCAATCGGTGTATACCAGGCAGTAAAATTGGATTATGGATAAAAAAACTTTGTCACCCTGTTCAATTGAGAAGAAAATCCAGACTTGATTATTATTCATGTGCAAACAAAAAACCTATCCAAATGTTTAGTGGCATGAATGTCTGAAATAGTGGGGTGAGGGTCGCTTGTATCTACAATGCTTGCAAGCTGATCCAACTGTTAAGATTGCTGTATCGTCACTTACCCAGAGTAAATATTCCCATCGCCTAATGGAATTATCAAGGATTTAATTGACTAGATAAATGCGACGTGTGTATCACTTAAAGACTTGATTTTTGTAAATAACAACAAGATAGAAAGAACTCATCTTGCATATGATGGTCGTCACTATCCAAATCGGGTAGAACTCTTCTGCACATAACTATATTTTCCTGTTTGTGTAATGTTTTTCAGCAGGATTTTTTCACATGACATCACCAGTGGAGGAGTGAGGGTAAATGAAACATATTAAAAAGAACTGGTGCAGAGTTATGTGATTATAAAAAACTTGCAAAATTTTGGATAGTTAATAATTGTACCCTTGACTTCCATATAAATTGTACTAACATTGATATTCTGATAATCCTAATTGGTGGTGTGATCACTGTTTTTTCAAAATGTCATTATCTGAACTCCCATTTAGTGATACTTTTGTGATTTACGATGTCTCCTTAACAAGGGTTTTAGGTAGGTCATATTAAATTCGTAGTCTGCAAAATAAGTTGACCATCTTCGGTTTTCTTAACCAAAATGACTTGACAGTTTATGTGTGTCAGAATTTGCTCACTTATAAATTGATGAACAAGAAATTGAAATTGAGAGGTTATGATATTTGTAGACTAGACAGAAAATGTGCTATCCCTATAACGGGTGGTGGTTGCTTGTTATATTAAATAAGAGTGTTTAAAGAAGAAATTTCAACTTAAATGATGTTAGGTGACATTGAAACTCTTCGATTAGAGATCACACTTACCACTACTAAGCCTATTGTTGTAGGAAATGTTTATAGACCACAACAACTAAAGTGGATGACTTATGGAAATTAGACATCTATTTCAAAAATGTCCCACCTCTTTGTATGAGGATGTAATAATAGTTGGGGACTTTAATCTTGATACATGTAAAAATGACTGACTCTGGTTAAAATTCAATATCTGCTAGACATATACATTGCACCAATTAATTAAGGATTATACTAGGGTCACTGAAGTGATCAGTCAGAACGATTAGATCTTGTTGTTGTTACCAATTCCAGGTTGTTGTCTCCCTGGTGTCCATTAGCTTAGGTCTCAGTGAACCACTACACTTATAGATGTTGTTCGTAAAAATAAGAAAAAATGAAAATCAGTGCCTAAAATGTAAATCACGCTCTTTTAAGGAAGTTATTGAATAAAGTATTTGTTTGATTCTGTGAAAAATGTTTTGAATGAATGAAAATAACTAACTTAGGTGATGTTGACAGTGCATGGAATGCGTGGAAAAAAAATACGGTTAATGAGTCTGTAGTAACATGCACCTAGAGAGAAAAGAAAATTAAGGGTTCTTTCCTGATTGGATTCAATAGCGAATAATACCATTAAACTTTCCAAAGTCGTGATCATTATTTTTGTAAAGTCATAAATCTAATGATCCTGATGATTGGAAAATGGCTAAAACGATAAAAATAAGGGTAAAACTTAGTAAATATTTTGAAAAAAGAAGTACTGGAGTGATACCAATTATCAAAAATTAATAATTTTTTACTTTTTTTATTACTTTTTTTATTAAGAAATTAATTCACCAATAACAAACGCTTCTGTTAAGACTTCAGTGTGTGGGTTACGGGTGATTTAACTAAACAGTGACAAAGAAACTGCTAATGAATTTAATGCAGTATTTTATAAATTGGTAATGATTAGCACAGAGAGAAATTGATAGTACATACGGAGGTAATTGTAATATTACTGATGTGGGGCATGTAGTTGCAAATTATAATAGTGACATTGTTACATGATAGCAAATAACAGTTGTTTATGTAAACACGTAATGTGAATTTGATTATTATGATAACTGATGATTATGTTTTTGACCAAATTTGTAATGTTCCTAAAAACAATCAACTGGAACTGATAATTCAGTGTTAATGTACTTAAAACTTGCTGCCTCCAATAATTTTGTCATCACTTGCTTATATATGCAATTTGTCTTTACTTACTTTCACATTCCCCTTCAGAGTGGAACTTGCCAAAGTTTACCCCTATTTTTTTTAAGGATGGGTGTTAAATCTGAGTTGGGTAACTATAGGCAATATGCGTTTAAATATAATCTCTAAGATAATTAAAGAGCTGTACATTGATCAGACGTATATATAATTATTTAACTATGTGTATATTTAAATCCATCTCAGTTGTTTTAGACGTAAAACCATTCAACTAATTCTACTATTTTCTTGATAGTGTCCAAATTATATCTCCAAAACATGAATGAGATGGTTAATAAGCACTGCTGCTATTTTTCTAGATTTAAGTAAAGCATTGGACACTGTAATCACAAAATTCTCTTAAGTAAGTTGTATGAACTATGGTATAAGGGAAAGAAATCACACATTGAATGGTTTGAATCTATTAACAAGTACAGGGCACAAAGAGTTAATGTCAATTCTTCCTTTGTCGATTTACAGTGCATTCAATCTAGGCATCCTCCAAGGGTCAATTTTAGGGCCTTTGGGGTTTCATAATATGTGATATAGTCAACTCATTACCCAATAATGTATCCTGTAAATGTGTAAGTATGCAGATTGATTACCACATTTTATGCACGTCATCAGACCCACTTTCTTCAGCGTGATTTTAAAACAAAAATGATGAGAGATATTGGGAAATGGTTCCATGAAAACAATATTACTCTCAATATTAAACAAAAATATTTTTGATTTCATTTCTTTTTGGGAATTGACCAAATTCATCTTTGAGCAAAAATTTGAGGGATTAATCTCTCTTCATATGCAGATAAGTATAGATAAGGTTCAATTCATGTTTAGTTTTGGGTGTTGTTTTTGACAACCAAATTAAGTTGGAATGATCCAGTACTTTTATATATTCAAATAAGGTTTCCAATTGCATTGGCATTATTCGTAGAGTTAAGTATTATCTGCCCCAAAAAAGCTTAATGTGCTTGCCGATGCACTTGTAATTCCACACTGTGATTATTGTAGTGCTGTATGGTTCAAATTGTTAATTGCTAAATTATCTAAGTCTTTCAAATACTTAATAATTAGACTTGCTAGAATATGCTTAGTGATGATATCAGAACTCCTATTGCTGACCTAATGCATTCCCTAAATTGGTGTAAACTTGAATAAAAGGTAGAAAAACATCTTGTTTATACTGGCCTTTAAGTGTCTCACTGGTTCTGCTCCACTTTATTTGAGTTCCAAGTTTTCTTGTTGAGCATATGCATAATAAAGGCACTAGTAGCCAAAGTTCCAAACCTCTTGTTGTCCCCTCTTTGGGACAATACTCAAGGTAAGCGGTCCTTCTATTATAGAGGACATAATGGCATGGAAACAAAATTGAATCATGTCCGGCAGAATTATGAATGCATGAATTTAAAAACATGTTTACACATGCCCTTCTTTAAGTAAATTAACACTTCCATGCCTGTCAATTCATTTTACATGTATTTTATGAGAAATGCAGCTTACATTGCAAGTACATTGTATTGTTAAGGTACATGTATGTGAATTTGCTGTGGTCTGTGGTTGTATGTGCAGGTGTGGTTTGGTATGTGTACCTGGTGTGTGTGTGTGGGTCATGTGTGTGTGTGTGTTTGCGTGCACGCATGTGCTCATTAATGTGAACAAAGAGTGGGTGTAAGAATAAGAGTGGGTTGTGAGAGTTGTAATAACCGACACATATTGCGATGTATACATAGTTGTTATAATATCTAATTTTTTTTTTAGATTTTAAATTGACCACGTATGATAAATGTTTGTGCAGGGCCTCCTTGGAGATCAGTACTAGATACTGAAGAAGTTACCCTGGGGAAAGAAAGATAAATAAATAAATAAATATTTAAATACTATGATGAGCTGTCCAATGTCAAAACTGAAAATGCATGGAATAGTGGAGGGGCCTATTGTAAAATTTGGTTGAAGTTCAGGTTAAATGTTGGCAACCACTTAAATTTTCTACTGGGTCTGACTATTCAGAAAAAACGATGTTGCCATTTTTCTTGACCTTTATTGACCTTGAAACAAGGTCAAGGTCAAAATGGTCATACAGCGTCCAAAGTATATCGACATTGCTACCAAAATGTGGGCAAATGTCACAAACAGGCACATTGTCTAATGATATTAATTTGTTACTTGGACCTTCGTTTTCTTTTATATGGAATAACTTAATTAGACACAATAAATATGAATAATGTCTTTATGCCCCCCCCAGACCATCAGTCCGTCCAAGCCTCAAGTTTTTGCAATATCTGTAAACACTCGCTTTGAATGTAGATGAACCCTACACCAACCCCATTATTTCTTGATATTAATACCCAGGGGAAGTAAGTAAACAGTGTTTATAAA
>JAMKCH010005783.1:0-57149 GCA_023653785.1 Ophioderma brevispina
TATTGTTTAGTGGTTTTAGATGCCTTCCCCCCTCTCCCCCACCCCCCCCAAAAAAAAAGGGAAATTAAAGACTAACAACTTGTTTGTACCAATTCAAAATTCTAGAGGAAATTATGGTCATGAAAATATGTTAACAAATTATTCTCTTGGTTGCAGACAATCTTTTCCACAGACTATAGTATCCGCAGCCAATGAGAACACCCATAGACTAAACTCATTTCTTTTCACATACTATAGTACCGCAGCCAACTGAGAACACCCCTAGACTAAAACTCATGTCTTTTCAAAATAATATAGTACCGCAAGCCAACTGAGAACACCCATAGACTAAATCATCTTTTAAACATTACTATGAGTACCGCAGCAAAATGAGAACACCCGTAGAGAAACTAATTTCTTCAACATAATAGTACCGCCATCCAACTGAGGAACACCATTAGACTAAACTCCTTTATTTGCAACATACTATGTACCGAGCCAACGAGAAACCCCATGACATAAACTCATTTCTTTTCAACATACTATAGTACCGCAGCCAACTGAGAACACCCCTAGACTAATCATTTCTTTTCAACATACTATAGTACCGCAGCCAACTGAGAACACCCCTAGACTAAACTCATTCTTTTAAACATACTATAGTACCGAGCAAACTGAGAACACCCCATCGACTAAACCATTCTTTTCCACATACTATAGTACCGCAGCAAAATGAGGAACAACCCAAGACTAAACTCATTCTTTTCGAACATACATAGTACGCAGCCAATGAGACACCCCATAGACTAAAATCATTCTTTTCAACACTACTATAGTACCGCAGCCAATGATGAAACCATAGACTAAAATCCATTTCTTTTCAACAGACTATAGTACCGCCGCAACTGAGAACACCCATAGACTTAAAACTCATTCTTTAACATTACATAGTTACGCAGCCAACGGAGAACACCCATAGACTAAAATCAGTTCTTTTCAACAACTATGTACCGCAGCCCCCAAATGAGGGACACCCATATGACTAAACTAATCTTTAAAACAATAATATTAGTACCGCCAGCCAAACTGAGAACACCCATAGACTAAACTCATTTTCTTTTAAACATTTACTATAGAACCGCAGCCAACTGAGAACACCCCTAGACTAAACTCATTTCTTTTCCAACATACTATAGTACAGCCAGCCAACTGGAACACCCAGAGACTAAACATAATTCTTTTCCACATACTATAGTACCGCAGCCAACTGAGAACACCCCTAGACTAAACTCATTTATTTTCAACATACTATAGTACCGCAGCCAACTGAGAACACCCCTAGACTAAACTCGGATTTCTTTTCAACATTTACTATAGTACCAGCAGCCAACGAGAACACCCATAGACTAAACTCATTCTTTTCACATACTATAGTACCGCAGCAACTGAGAACACCCATAGACTGAAACTCATTTTTTTCAAACAACTATAGGTACCGCAGCCAAAACTGAGGAACACGCCATAGACAAACTCATTTCTTTTCAACATACTATAGTACCGCAGCCAACTGAGAACACATAGACTCTAAAACTCATTTCTTTTCAAACCATACTATAGTACCGCAGCCAACTGAGAACACCCCTAGACTAACTCATTTCTTTTCAACAACTATAGTATCGCAGCCAACTGAGAACACAGAGACTAAAACTCATTTATTTTCAACATACTATAGTACCGCAGCCAACTGAGAACACCCCTAGACTAAACTCATTTCTTTTCAACATTTACTATAGTACCGCAGCCAACTGAGAACACCCCTAGACTAAAATATTTCTTTTCACATTACTATAAAGTACCGCAGCAACTGAGAACACCATAGACTAAACTCACTTCTTTTCAACATTTTTGTTTGTTTACCTATATTACCGCAAGGCCAACTGAGAACACCCATAGGATAAATCATTCTTTCAAACGTATATAGTACGGCAGCCAACTGAAACACCCATAGACTAAATAATATTTCCTTTCAACATACTATAGTACCGCAGCCAACTGAGAACACCCCAGAGATAAACTCATTTCTTGTCAACATACTATAGTACCGCAGCCAACTGAGAACACCCCTAGACTAAACTCATTTCTTTTCAACATACATATACCGCAGCCAACTTGAGAACACCAATAGGACTAAAACTCATTTCTTTTCAACATTACTATAGTACCGAGCCAATGAGAAGCACCAATAGACTAAACTCAGTTCGTTTTCAACATAAGATAGTACCGCAGCCAATGAGAACACATAGACTAAACTCATTTGAAAACCAAAAGTTCACAGGGGGCCTCAACGTTGTTTCCCTAACGGTAACCGTTTCTCCAGGTCCGTTGTTCATGGATGTCAAACGGTATAATTAAGAACCAGAAAACCATGGAAATAAGGAGGACCCCAAAACAAAAGAATCTGTGCGAAATGTTGATTCGACAGAAACCCTAGAGTAGAGTAACTTCAGGGTGGTATACTGCGGTGGGAGCTTTCAGGCGCGCCCCGCTGGGTCTCCACCCGAAAAAACGGACACGAGAAAGCAAAAAATGGGAAAGAGAAAAAACAAATAAAAAATACTTAAAAGGTGAACCTAAATTGATCACGGAGGCGATTGCCATGACAGTTTTGGAACTCTGACCCAGACGCGTCGAACTACTTTTCCAAGCCTTTGCCTTGGTACCTGGTGTTTAAATCGTTGTTGTTGTTTTTTTTTTTTTTGTTATTAGGGAGATTTCAATAAAAGGATAACTTGTGGATCGTTTCGGAGTCCGGATGTGATTATGTGACAAAGAGAGAGAGAGAGAATTGTGTGGGATCAGGATTGTGAGTGGATCAAGGCGTTGAGTTGAGTCAGGCTTAAAAACAAGCACTAGTTGAGGGTTAACCGTTTAGTACATTACAATTTCAAAACTGTATTATGGTTTATGGTATTATGTCTTTTTTGTCAAGGGATGTTTTGCATAGGGAAACTGACTTTATAAAAAGTAAATTCTGAGAGGCTTCCGCGCTTCGCGCAGGAGGGGGATAGCACTAGCCCCCCCCCCCCCACCGATTTGAGACACCCGATTACAAAAGCAGACACCGATGTGTGCCTTCTTGCAACTCATGAAAATTTGTTATTGTTTTGGGTATCATATGGCATTAAAGCTGGCATCTTTCTGAATTTAAGAGGTCTTTTATACGTTAAATTTGAGTGATTTGAAATACTTCATCGCTTTACACATTGGTACAGATTTTGGAACGGACAAGTATGCAATACAGAACATTTTAATGTTGGTTTAGTTGCCAATACATTGTGCTTGCAGGTTAGGATTTCCATTATCCAGGATCAAATGCATTGGAATTATTCGTATTTCGGGGTAGGTACCTTGGCTTCATAGTGTTTCTACAAACTTTCCATATCAATATTGATCTGATGAGGGTGGACCTTTTATAACGTGGCTTCCTATTGCTAAACGTCGCTTTCGCTTAACCTAAACTACGTTAACGCCATTAAATACTAAGAGGGGTTGGAAGGAATAAACACGATTGACCCTGAGGGTTCAATTAAGCTAGCGATTCAGTCCAATTTACGCTATTATAATCTTCAAATACTCAAATGGATTTGTGGGCTTAGTTTGAAAAGCTGTGCCGCAAATATCTAAATTAGTACCTAAATCGCATATATAAGTGCAATAATATTAGACAATGTTTGATTCAGGACAAATCCTTTTATATTAAAAAAAGTGTCGCTGAATGCAAAAAAGGGGGGATTCGAAGCGTAGTAATTTTGTCGAATTGAGTTTGTGTGTGAATTGAAAGAGGAGGTATCGTGCATAATTTTTAAAGTATGCTGTGAAGATCTGTAGTGATTAAATACGTTTAATTGAAAAAGAAGAGATAACGTATTGCAATTCGCTTTTCTCGTTAATGCAAGACCAACGCAAGTAGCCTTAACGCATTGTCTTGCATTAAACATATGGCTTGCCCCTTTTCGTGCAAGACCAACGTAAGTGTCACGTACGTTTTGTCTGGCATTAAACATTTTTTCAGTGCAAGACCACGTCAGGGGCACTTCCGTTGGTCTTTCATTAAACTTTTAACCCTTTTCAGCTTCAAGACTCACTTAGTTGCACTATTCGTTGGTCTTAGCATTAAACATTTTTTCCAGATGCTCACACCACCGTATGTGGCACTTACGTTGATCTTGCACAACCCATACTGAGTTACTTACGTTCTCTTCTTTGTAAAATAAATATTTAATTACGGGTCAAGTAGAAATTATTTATTTTATCATATACATCCATGCTATTGTAATACCTGCTATAATTAATGACACAACCACCTATAGAATCCAATAAAACACAAAAATGTCTTCCTCCTGCAAAATTGTACAAACCTGCCACGTACGTTTGGTCTTGCATCATTCATCCCCGACTAAGATGTATTAATTTCTCTTCCGTTCACTCCGCTTTTTTTTTTCAAATTCAAAAGAGTTATACAAATTCAGGCAATGCAGGTCTGATAGATTACCTCGCGGCTTTTATGTTTCACAATCGTTGCATAAATACCAAAACATTACAATGTTATTCCTCCTTCAATTTCTTCTTAAGTGTATGCAGCACTAAAGAGCAGCTTAATTAGTCCCCTTATTACATCCGTTAAGTACAAAGATACAATATGATCAATGCTAGTATCTCGCGTAATGTTCAGGAGATAGCAATACCCCTTCGGCATTTAAAGACGACCAAGTTTCCTTTGCTATAACTAACTTATACATTTTGTGGCCCATGTTAGTACAACGTTAAGGTTTCAAAAGGTAATTCCTCAAAAGTACTATATTTTTGTCGACATTGTCCAAAGCTACAACACAATACATTATGTTTATTTCTCTACGTTCTGCAAATGGTTTGATATACATCATTATTATTACTATTTGTATACAAAATATTTCGTCGTGTGTATTACATAGTGACGGATGTTGAATTTGTACCATTTTTACGAAATTAAGGGAAATGGTTTTAAGTCTTCAAATATGTCAAGTGTCGAAGCTTGCAAGTGCTTAATTAATTAATGATCTTAATTAGAAATTTGGCAATTTTGACGTTTGTTACATAACAGAGAGTTCCGTGAGAAAACTGTCATAGAAGTGTATACTCGATTTCTTACCATGGCTTTTTAAATACGTTTGTTAGTAAATATTCTCATCTTAAATTTATAACTGACAAAAGCAAAATATGTAATTAATTAACATCTGTCATTATGTAATAAACCAAATTTAGAAGATTCGCGATGACGCACGTTGGTTTAACGGATGTTTGGAAAACGCCGATTGTTACATTCCAGACTGACGGATGCTGAATAACGCTCTAGTATAGGAAAAATTCAACATCCGTCACTATGTCATGAACCAAATTGCCAGTTAGTGTAAATTTTGGTGTGACGGATAAGATGAGTAACTTTTCCAATGTATTACATTCATTTTATCAAGTAAGAATTCATGAATATTAGCTAAAATAAATTGTCAATTGTTCATTTCGTTTCTTGATTGGATTAACATCAGTCACTATGTAATACACCCGACGATTTGTATTGTATCTGAAGAGCCGAAAGGCGAAAGTCGAGGAGTACATTAATATTATGCTGTATAATCACCACCGTATTATTACTATCCTGTTGACTTCTAGTACATTGCTCTACTGTGTTGGACTTCTCTCTTCATTTCTCATTTCTTTATGCTGGAGATGGGACTCAAACCCACAACCCGTTTAGATCTCGGGTGCGCTAATCCATTGGGCTTCGACGGCATGTGATTGGTCTGCTCGAGTTTTTTACACCAGCGCTTTGTCATAAACTGACCCTGAGCAGGCCTACAGTATATTTGAGAATAAATTTCAAACATTGTTTGACAGCCATTGTCGTATTATCAAAAAAGAATGTTCAAACGTAATACACCTAAAAAGCCCTGGGTTAATCAGGTTTAATCAAATCTATTAAAACTAAAGATAAACTTTATAAACTTTACTGTTCAAAACCAACTACCGATAATAAAATTAAATATACAAATTACCGTAACCACCTAAACTCACTACTTCGGCTCAGCAAAAAATCCTTTATCTCATCTAAAATTGAAGATAACAGGAATAATACCCAACTAATGTGGAAAACTTTGAACAATTTATTAGGACGTAATAAACAAACAAAACATCCTGAATTTTTCCTTTCTAAACATGGATTAAAGACTTACAATAATACTGAAATTGCTGATAATTTTAATAACTTTTTGGCCAACATTGGTAAAGCACTTGCTGAAAAAATTCCTAATCCTCCACCAACCTAAAACATTACTAAAACAAATTGTTTCATCAATAAGTGAGGTCACTGCCCATATTTTTAACTTATCAATAACAACTGGTATTGTACCATCCCAATTAAAAATGGGCAATGTGACCCCTACTTTTAAAGCGGGTGATAAACATGATTTCTCAAAATATAGGCCTATATCCATTTTGCCAACGTTGAGTAAACTTCTCAAAAAAGTTGTATATGTCCGTTTATTTAACTTTATCACCAAGAATAACATCCTTACTTCTCAACAATTTGCAAATTGGCTTCAGTCCTAAGAGATCTACTTTCATGGCAATCAACAATCTTTACTGTACTATTGCACAAAATATAGACAACAAGTTACATACAATTGGCATTTTTCTTGATTTAAGCAAGGCCTTTGATACCATCAACCATGAAATTCTTTTATCTAAACTTTATGGTTATGGTATCAGAGGCCTTGCCAACGATTGGATGAGAAGCTACCTGACCGGCAGATATCAACGAGTGATCTACAACAACATCACCTCTGACTCCGTCAGCATCACATGCGCTATACTTGGCCCTCTCTTATTCCTACTTTACATAAATGATTTACCCCTCAGTTCTAAAATTCCCCAGTTTATTTTATTTGCAGATGACACGAATATTTTATTTTCCCACTCAGACCCGCTTAAACTTGAGCAAATAATTAACACTGAACTCAAACAAATAACCAACTGGTTTAAGCTAAATAAACTTTCTCTAAATATAAAAAAGACTAATTATATGATTTTTAAAAATAAACATAGTAATAAACCTAAAATTGACTTTAATATTAAAATTGATGATACTCCAATCCTCCAGTTTGACTCAACCAAATTCCTTGGCCTACTAATTGACTCTAATATTTCCTGGAATTCCCAAACACAGCATGTGTCCAAAATAGTTTCAAAATACATTTGGTGTGATTCGTAAGGTACGTTCTTATCTTCCCCAGCATTCACTTAAGACTCCTTACAATTCTCTCATTCTTCCATATCTGTCATATGGTGCGATGATCTGGGCTGATCCTAACAACTCTACTCGTGAATCCGTCTTTCTTCTTCAAAAATGCGCCATCCGTACATGTACTAATTCTCTCTGGCTCGCACATACTGATCCCCTTTTCATCTCTTTTTCTACTCTTAAAGTGCGCGACATCTATCAACTTGCCTCTTTTATGTACCAGTATCACCACCATCTTCTTCCATTGGATCTTATTTCTGAAGACTTTTTTAACGTTGGCACTCCTTCCCACAATTATGATACCAGGCATGCTAATGACCCCTTCATTACACCCACCAACACTGTTCTTGCCAGTAATACCTAAAAATCATAAGGCCCTTCTTAACTTATTAGATTTTCTTATTCCTTTCCCCTGTTCTCTGTATTTTCATATTCATATATTCATATCCATATTCACATTTATTATGTATCTCCTCTTAACTTATCATTTCATCTATAAACATTAAGTCAGACATCATGTTTGTCCATAGTTTAACCTGTCATGTACATATTGTCTCGTCTGCCCCCCCCGTATTATTTTCGTATTTAAATAACTTTTTCAATTCCTTTTTTCACCTTTTTACAGAGGGGACTGAGACTTCACGCCTTGCGTTTAGCAGTGTCTTCGTCCCTTCACCATGTATGCATTCCAAAATACTGCTTTGTATTGGATTTTCTGTAATATTGTCACATGTATCTTTTATAACCTTTGCAAAGTAAGGTCTCATTTAACCATAGTTCTTAAGTATTACTTATCTTCTGTACACAACCAACTAGTTCCTCTTTGTACATAATCTATGGTTATCTGTATTATTAAGATTTATCATCTGTTTATTTTGTATACAGGTTTGTGAAGAGACAAAATAAAACCTATATCTGAATCAATTTAAGTCTTACACAAAGTTCTTCCCGAAGTGACGGCTTATGTCCACAATTAAAAGAAGCGTTGCAGTTCAACGATGATATGTCCTCACAGTGAAAACTCCAAAATGACAGTATGCAAAGTCTCACTTATCAATCCTCAGGTAATATTCCATGGGAATCTTCTCAGTCCTGAAGATAACTTTTGTCCAGCAGTTCAAGACGACGGGTTTTTCCCTCGACGACACTAATATTCTGCAATGCAATCCAGGTATTCTACCACCATCAGTCTGCCGCCAATGTCCAAATTTAGGACCACAAACTGGAATCCCTTTTTTGATTCCAAAAACTGAAGCTCTTTTGACTCAAAAGACGACAGCAGACAGTCCAGCTATCAAGCAAATGTATTATAAATCCTGGCAATATGTACTACACCGATCTACCATTATTGGAGATCAAAAGTAGCTAGATACAACTATACTAGCTCCTGACTACTGGCCCTGAGCCTTTCCAGTGAGCAGTATTTAACTTCTCACAGCTGGATTCCCCTCTCTAACAATAATCATTACAGCATCATCATGCATAAACATAATCTTGCACAGACCAATTGGATTTAACATAAATTACAACATCTGCATTGCATCACCTCACATTTATAACATCATGGGGAATGACCTAATTTTGCAATCTGTTTCGAGCTCAAAGCACAAACAAGTTGACTCAGTTTCTAAATTTACATCTTGGGGAATCCCCATTTCTTCTCTTGTGCAATCTATCTCGTTGTAAACAACAAGTGTGATCTCAATATAGCACTAGCACTCGGCTGTTTCATATCAGGGCAAAAAATGCCAGATGTTGTAAGCCGATGTAAATTACAGGATTGATGAATTCCAATTTTATTCTGAATAGCAATTAATCTAATCTCTGTAAGAACCGACCTCTGTTATTAATTATATCCTTGTTGAATAACTTTTCCAATTTATTTGCTATGATGATTGCCGTTTCATTATCATAAATAATCGGTTTACACATTCTAAGGTATTTTACTGAGCTTGGTCTTGAGAAACCCTGACTATATTATTAGTTATTTTTCTTCCAAAAGGATCATCAAAGGACATGTTCTTTCAATGAAGCAACGGTCAACGACCCCCGTTGTATAGATTACACATGCAATATGTAGTTCGCCTTTTATTTGGCAGAGGTGGATCCCAATTGGTTTATAGGCAACAATAGATACTAAATGAACTGAAACTGAAACGTCTTTATGTAATCTTTCACCTCTACATGAAAAAAAATTTATATTACTAAAAGGATATGTTTGGTGAAATATTTTAACCATTTAAAAAAAAACAAATTAATTAAGGTAAATGAGTGATCTTTCTTCTAATCTCAGACCCACGTTACAGCCTTTATCCTTACAAGAGTCATGGAATATAAAGCATCCTAGACAAAATGGAGGTATGGTGTATTAGTAAACTAAATGTCAGAGACACCCATTCTGCCATGTAAGGGTTCGAGTAGCATGCCCACTTCAATAAAATGTATGTTACAATCCAAAAAACGTTCTGAGGGCGAAGGTTTGTTTTTTAGGTTAGGAGTGGTCATTTTGAGGCAAGTGCTATTTAGAAAAGAATCAGGTAGATAGATAGCATTTCCATTACAGGCGAAACATTGTTGAATTTCTTTTTTCAATTTGACACCTTCCCATTGGAAGGGTGCGTGGCAAGAAATAATATTCGTAAGCTGTCCCAAATGGAAAAGGCAAATAACCTAGGAGCATGAATAAACAAACTGAGCAAAGTTTAGAATATATTGCAAACTGACTGCTACTGACTGATGGACAATCCATAATGAAAAAAACGAGTTACTGTATTTTGAAATAATGAGTAGTACGTAAGTAAATGTTAAGAATAGTGGCTATTATCTTATCTTCGTGAAC
The DNA here is from genome assembly GCA_023653785.1 of Ophioderma brevispina. NCBI lineage: Eukaryota > Metazoa > Echinodermata > Ophiuroidea > Amphilepidida > Ophiodermatidae > Ophioderma > Ophioderma brevispina. The sequence goes on from JAMKCH010005783.1 coordinate 10,152, forward strand.
CTTTCGCCTAAGCCTGGTATTAAAATCCAGAACAGGTCAAAGTTATTCCCACAATGCAGTTCTTCCCAATGCAATTTTTTGCACTGGTTGTCACTATTATTCATTTGACAACCGGTGTGAATTGTATTGGAAGAATTTGCATTGTGGGCAGACACTATAACCCCCCTACTTGGTATTATGTCGTTCTTTCTTATACATCACTGGTATTCTGCTATCAGTCAACTCCTCCCCAAATTCCAATTTCCTAAAAATAAATCAAAACTAACCGTTTTCACAAGCTTAGCACTTAAGTTTTCTTTTCTTACTTATACTAAAACTCCTTACAAAGAAATCAGTCCCCCCTTATAATATGGACGTAACAAAAAAAATTATCGTTATCGGGCCTCCTAAGTTGATTTAAAGTTGTAAAATGTGCCCTGATCTTTTACTATTCCAGTGTGCATTACTTTTTGGACCACAATCACCCTGCACAACTCACGAAAATCAATCAGTATGAAACACTGATGCAACGAAAAGAGTTTTCACGTTTCCCTACCGGGCATTTTTCACTACACTGTGACAGTCTCTCTGGATGAACATCCATGATAACATGCGGTAACATTTACATAATTAAAAGAATTAACATTGGTTATTAATTTATTAATTTAATGTTTCTAAAATATGAAAAATGCTGTCACGCCATGAACGATTTTGAATACAGATTATCCCTTGAATTTGTCCTCATTCTGTGGATTAACCAATTAATTAACAGTGTTGTCTTTCAATAACTTTTTCTCTCATTTTTTCTTGATGAAATAAATGATAAATTTCAATTAAATTTCAAAGCTTACTCAGAGATTCGAAATATGATTTTTGTGTTGGTAGTAAAAATAGTCATCCTAAAACTAAATATACGCGCTGACAGCAAAAGGTATCTCGGCATGTATTTCGATCAGACTGTGCCAAAGTCAGACCATTTTGAACGTTTTCGAAATAATACCATTTTGTTCCCTAGGTCTTGCTCTTTGCCTTTAACACCTCACTTGTAAAAAAGCCGTGCAAATGGCTGAGATAGGGAGTGCCCGGAAAGACGCACCCCCAAAACCAACATGTTTGCATTTTTTGGATTTTTCAATGGTCACTGTGGGGTGGTACGATTCAATAATAAAATACGCGTGTATTGATTTACACAAAGAGGTGTTTTCCGACTGAATGAGCGGGAAAGCATACTTGCAATACTGATTATGGTCCTCGTGTTCGTGTCCAGTAGATGCAAGCCATACAGCCATATACGTATTGCCAGCACGCGTTTTGCGACATTTCAGGCACGCGTTGCGACATTCTCAACTACGTTCAAGAAGTAGCAACGTGTTTCGTCGTCTGCCAATTTCGAATGACGAATTTCCTGTGACTTCTTTCAAAAATTAACCCACAAAAAACCCAAACGCTTGGCAAAAGTATCTAGGCACGCGTTGTGGAAACTCACAACGCTTTGCAAGCCTTCAAAACGCTTTGCAAGCCTTCACAACGCGTTGCAACCTTCACAAGCGGGTTGCGAAGGTTCACAAGCCTTAAGGGTCATAACGTATTGCCGCACGCTTTGAGAAAGTAGCAGACGCGTTGCGACATTTTTGGCACCGGTTGCGACAATTTCGGCAACGCGTTTGCGACATTTCGGCAAGCCGTTGCGGCGTCGGCCATCAAAATCTGCATTTCTGTGACGTATTCAAAAAATAGATCCACAACGCGTCGCGGCAATACGGTATGACCCTTATGGCCTTCACAACGGGCGTTGCACGCATTCACAACGCGTGCGAAGCTGTCACACAACGGGTGCAACTTTTCACACGCGTTGTGACGTCAATAAGGGTCATAACGATTGGCGCAACGCGTTGCGAATGTTTTGCAACGCGCTTGGGTAAGGTCGCAACGCGTTGTGAGATTTTATTTTTGAAATACGTCAACGAAAATTCAGTGATTTTGATTGGCCGACCCAAAACCGCACCTCGTGGGCCGTAAGAATGTCCGCCCGCGTTGCCCTGAAATGTCGCAACGCGTGCGAATGTCGCAACGCGCGTTGCCGAAATGTCGCAACGCGTTGTGGAACTTTCTCACAAACAACGCTTTGGCGGCAAATACGTTTAGACCCTTATGGCTTAGTGGACCTTAGCAACCGTTGTGAGCTTGCAACGCGTTGTGAAGCTCGCAAACGCGTTGTGAAGGTTTCAGCGCGTTGCAAAGTATCTATCAACGCGTTGTGGTCTATTTTTTGAAATACGTCAACAGAAAATTCATGTTTTGATTGGGCCGACGGTCCGCAATCGCGTTTGCTACGTTCTCCAACGCGTTGCAGCAATACGGTTATGGCCTTTATAGCTGTGCAGAGACCATTACCTGCAAGGCCCATTGAAAAACCACCAAAACGGGGCAACTTTTTGGGTTTTTGGGGTGTTGCGTCTTCGGGCGTTTGTATCTGCAGCCATTTTCTGCCCGCTTTTTTTACAAGTCGAGGTGTTAAATTAAAGAGCAAGATCTAAGCACAAAATTTTTTTATTTCGAAAACTTTCAAATAGTCTGACGTGTGGCAACAGTACTGACTGATTCGAAAAAACATGCCCGTGTAGAAATACTTTTTTGTGCCAGGTGTAGTTACCTAAAATGCTTGTAATCAACACCGTTAGAGATGACATCGGATTTTTCGTTGAACGCAGTACACATTAATGCACAGTATAACAGTGACAAAGGATACTGTGTACCGGATATCGGATTTTCTATAACTAAATAGTTGTGATTTTCCTATATGAAAGACTAAGATTTGAGCTTAGTTCTTTCAACCAGTGAGTAGTATATGGACAAGCATTATGTAGATGCAAAACAAACAACATATTTTGTTTTGAAAATCCTGAGTCAGCCTTTAATGTTTAATTTCAATTAAAATGTCAGGATAGTCACACAAGTTTCTTTAAGCTCAAACAAACAGTAAATGGCTGTGGCACCTAAATACTTGCATTCAGTTTCAGTAATGGGTGGGACCACCTTCATTATCGACAACACCTCAAGCCACGGTGCCGCATGGTGTTGATCAGATTGTGGCTCGTTGTTGGGAGAGCATTATAAGAGCATTATTTCTCCAGTACGGTACTGTGATAAAGAATGATTTTGTAGTGTCAAATGTAGTTATGTTCAAATAACCAAATGAAATATTTACTGGTGCTTTCATCCTGATACTTCAAATGAAACACCCATGCTATCTAGATGTGGAAACAATGTATTTATGTCAACATTTATTCCATAGTACATTACTATTACATTGTATGAGTACTATAAACTTTTCTACAGTGGCCATTAAATATATTCCTCTTTACCTCTCACGGTGAATGAACTTTTAATGAGGTCTCAACTTATTTGAAATTACTAATAGGGTTACTTGAAAATAGCTGGAAAATGTATTTTTGAACGCAAATTATGCAAATTATTTTATATGTACATATTAAAATATGATACAGTGATATGTATTACATACTACATAATATGTATTACTTACTTTTAATATGATACATGTACATGTATTTGATTATTTCACGCTGTTTTCATCAGGTTTATTACTCATGTTTTGGATTTATTATTCCTTTATATAGCGCTTAGAGACTTCGGTGTTAAGCGCTCTATTAGCACTGTTGTATTATTATTATTATTATTTATTATATATGCAGAGGTTAATGAAGAAAAACATGTCTGTATTTACGTGGTGACATTTTTATCGTTAATGGCGGGAAGGCAAAAACTAATATTTCACACGTAGGGATAGTTCAGTGTCATTTACGTTTGTCCAGTATGCACCGTCACAGGTCGTTAAGTATTGGTGGGCCAGCTTGTTAGGGTGAAACAATGGCTGCGGTGTGCAGGCTCTTTTGGATCCCCTCAAAGCTTTCGAATGGTTTGGACCATGATTTCTTGATGTTATGGGTCACATCGGGGGATTCATTTAAAGTATGCCAGGCCTTGATATTTTCCGGGGAGATCTCTCGATGACTTTCTCACCTTTAGAAACTGTCACCAGCTGAGAAAGGACTCAGCCTCCAAACATATACACTCCGATATCCTTCAGCACATTCCTCGGAATAGCCCGGCATATATTCCGTCCCACAGCCTACTGGGCATGGATCTCCGGGCAGTCTGCCTAACTAGTTGGTTAAATATGTCATAGTAAGGGGCTTGGAGCAATCTCCCCACGTTCCGGCAAAGGTCACCAGCGAACCCCAGGCCAGCCTGCTTTCCAACAGCCAAAGCGACGCCCAAAAGGCACCCCGTTTGGTCTTACTGCAGCGTGGACTTGGATACCGATTGGTCGATGTTGTGCTAGCGGAACAGGATCCAGAAAAATCTTGCTACAAAGGCAGAGATGCCCTCGCCCCCACAACCAGACCAGAGCGCCACTTCTCTTCCAAGCAGGGGGGCCCCCCCATGATAACTGATGGCGGCCACTTAGGGTCGAGAAGGAGACATAGATGTTGACTCTCTATCATTCTTTCGACAGCTGTCCGTCTTGGGGGGGGGGAAATTTAGTTTCTGGTAGCCCCATTGACATACATGGCTGTTGAAATCGCCAATAAGAAGTGAGGTTTGGTGGGATTCCCGAGGCCGAACCGGGGGCTCCTGAAGTCTACTGACGGAGATCTGAAGACGACGTAACTATGACAGAGCTGCGCTCAATGTGAGGACTTCGATGTTGTTGTCACCAGACATTGATGTGCCTTCTATTTTTGAGCCTGTTTCACATTATATATCACTTCCATACTGTCGGGGTGAGTCTCTCGATTGCTAAGATCATTCCTGGTATGGTGTGGCGATGGTTTTCGATCCTCTGTGGGTTCCTGGAGACATAGGACATCGCTTGGAGGTGTTTACACAGATCAGCAATGATGTTACTGTTGGCACTAGAAATCCAATCTACGTTTTCAATATACATATGTTTGGTGCGGTGAAAAAAAAAAAAAAAAAAAAAAAAAAAACAAAAAAAATAAAAAAAAAAAAAAAAACAAAAAAACTAAAAGAGAGTGAGCTTGGGACTTCACTTCAAGCTGTTACCGGCAGGGTAAGTTTTTTTCGACTACCAATTCATTGGAAGGAAGACTTTTCAATCTAAAATCTTTCCCTTTGCCACATTGAACTAGCAAGCTACCGATTTAACATAGGGAGTAGACTGCGTTAAATCCGGGGTGATCCTTGAAAACTATTTTCGAAATAGATTAATTGACAATGCATTTGTTTACCTGTACGTGATGGGTGGGTTTTTTTTTTGTGGGGTGTGTCTATTTTATCGATTTATCAAATGAATAATTCAAAACTCCAGTGTACAGTGTACATTTCGTGCATGGCGACCCACCATGTATCAGTCATTAGCATGAACATTGTTATCAAAAACATTCTGTGCATTCATCTAAGCTTTTTATATACTCTTCCTCTTTGCCATTAGGGTGCAGTGACTGCAACACATTCCCAGATTAGAGTCAGGCACTCACACAAAAAACGCGTATAAAATGGCAACTGGTAAGTTTTATTGTCAATAGATTGATTATTTACTTCATACGAGAAAGAATGTGATGATCTTCTCTTTCTGACAGATTCTCGCCTGTTATTGATGATTTGGGAATACGTTGTTTCCATTTTCGTCTGAATAAAGGGAATTACACAGGTTATTACTAATGTTTATTAGGGACTAACCAGATTTATAGTTATTTTAGTGATGCAAGACAATTTAAGGTCTTGAAATAGCATAATTAGTTTAATGAATATTTTTTTTTTTTTTTTTTATAATGAACCCAATTTGAGGTTTTGTAGGTAGTACAAAACAACGTTATGGCAAAAAAATCTCTACAAAACGTAAAAATGCCGAATTATGTGTACATAGTCTGCACTATCAAACACATCGCCAATAACAGAGCTACGCACAAAACCCTTTAAAGGAAATATGTCATATTCTGAATATTTGCCTTTTAATTTCCCGCCCAAGAGCTTACTCGAAAAAACGATTCCGACAAATCCACATCGCAGGCAAAGGTGACGTCAAAGTGATGACTATTCATAATTTACGTCGGCGGACGTCGTTGTGACCATCATGTCGCATTGTTGCCACGTCAATAATCATTAAACACAACGAAATGAAACAAAATATGTCATTCTGACTTATTTTCAATTTTATGATTACTTTCAAGTTAATCCATCAATATAGCAGGTGTCAGCAATACAATTCGAGTCAACACGTTGTTTTGGTCATCACTTTGACGTCACGAGGAGAGCCAAAATTGGGCGCTTTTGAGCAATGAAGCCGTGGCGAAAAAATCCGCCCGTTTCTTCGATGTCAAAAAAAGCAAAAAAAATTAAAATGCTCTATTTGTTAATTTTACATCAAATTGTATTATTTTTCGGGAATTCGCTGAGGTATGTACCCCTCACTGTATGTATATGTAGATATATTTTATGAATGCAACGTCAACTGAGCTTGACAAAATTGACATATTTCGGTAAAATCATTGTTATGTAATAGCATAAGTCAGTGGTTTTTAAGATGGAAATTAACTCTTTCCCCCTAAAAAAAGCGGGACAAAAACTAACTTGTTGTACCCATATTTTCAAAAAAGTGGTTCCGAAGTATGGTCATTAAATGGTAAAACAAATATTCTGTTTGGTGCAGCCACTGCGCTTTCAAAATTACTATAAACCGCAGCTATCCGAAAATACCTATGCTAAAATCATTTGAAAACCAACAGTTTCGCAACGGCTCTCACTTGTTTCCGTAACGGTACCCGTTTCTCCAGGTGCGTTGTTTATGGATGTCAAAGGTAATTAAGAAACAGGGGAAACCATGGAAATCAGCGAGACCCAAAACATAAAGATCTTTGCCGAAATTTGCTTCAAAGCAACCCTAGAGTAACTCAGGGGCGTTATACTGCCGTTGGAGCTTTCAGTACCGCCCTCCTGGGTCCCATCTGAACAAAAAGAAGAAAATGGGGAGGAAAAGGAAAAATTTAACATAAAAAAAAATAAATGACGTAATTTAAATTTACACAGAGGGTAGATGAATGTACAGTTTTGGAAATGCACATGATAGCTTTTTCAAGCGTTTGCGGTAACGGTTGTTTTAATTTGTGTTTCTTTGTGTTTTAATCCTTGATGATTTCAATAAGTTCATCCCCTTGTGGTTGTGACAAAATGGCAGACAGGAGAGAGAGGAGAGAGAGAGTGGATCAGGCGTAACAGGATTAAATATAAGCACTCTATTCGATTGTTTTGGTCTAAACGTAGCACTTTCAATTTCAGACGTAACGTGAGTCCCAATAAAACCGCAACACTTCGGGTTGTGAACAGGCCGCAATATCATAAGTTTTAACAAAAGCATGTGAATACGTCTTCTTTGTTGTAAGGTTTAAGAGGGGGACTGTTAGCTAATGTCCCTGAAATGTTCTAAGGTAGAGTCCATATTTTTTAAGATAATACCCCAGAAATCAAGTAACCTGCACGGAATATTTAACCAAATTTGAGGCAGCGTATTTAGGCGCTATTAACTACAAGTACGGCACTGTAAGTTTTTGCGCCCAGAACCACAATATGAATCTCGAAAGTCCAACAACATTTTATTTTTTAAGATAGCTACTACAAAGATATTAACATATGAATGTTCCATTGGGTATAACAGCTATAAACATGTGCATTTTAACACGCTTAAAGAATGAATTAGGAATGTATGATCACAAACATCTTGCGTAATTGTCCGCAATTAGACAGCCACGTGGATTAGAGCTAATCACTCATCATCATTTTGTGACTGCACAAAGAATTATCTTAACCCCAAATTTATGACATAAGGAATATACTGATATTGTTATTAGTTTTGTGTTGAAAACATAATGTTTTACTTTCTAAAGTTGAGAATGTAACCTTATTTTCAAGTAGACCGGAAGTTGCAAGCCCGTGCATTTAATCATTTTATGTAATGTGGAGTTTGTCTATGACTTAGTCATTATTTTTCTATCATCTTGAAACGTATTTTATAACCAATAATATGTTTTATCATTATCAGTTAAATACTTAATTATGTAAATGCAGTTAAATTGTTCTTCAATAATTTGGTTAAGGTAAATGTGAAGTGCATCATATTGTATTTTGCATTCTGTTCTTCCTTGCCATCTTGTGGTTACCAGCTCCTCATTTTTGTAAAATGGGTCCTGGCGGGTTACTTGATTGTTGGGTGTAATATCTTAAAAACTACTGACTCCTCCACTAATGATTTTTTTCAGGGACTTTAGCTAACATTGCTATCTTTACATTACAATAAAAGAACAGAACTCATATTTTTTGTTAGAAACTTATTGCGGCTGACCCAATGTTGCGTTTTTTTGGGACACCCTGTACACTAATCAAGGTTTTTTTTAATCTCAAACGTGGCCTGTAGGCCAAATTGGCTAGAAGAACTTTACAACTATAATTACTAGACAGAAACATGCAACTTGGAGGCAGCACTAAACACGGCCAGATTGCAACATTCAAACACACTACAAGAAACACCCCACAGGATGGGTAGTGCAAGCTTTCATGGTTCAATTTGGCCCTTTCAAATGAACATGGAGAAAGTGGCATTCAGGTTTCATCAATATCTGTTATAACAATCAAATCCTAAATGAAGTTCCCGAATTAAAATCCAACAAGTGGTCCACGGAGATTCGATCCGAGGACCCTTGCTCCAGAGGTAAGCTTGCTACCGCTAGACCACGCCACTCCCTCAAAACTAGTTATGGTATATGTCTTTTGTATGTTTTGCATACAAAAACTGACTTTAAAAAGTGAATCCTCCACACTTCGTGTGCGGGAGGGTTGCCACTAGACCGCCCACCCTCCCCCTCCCCATGACGCGACAGCGGCTGCTGTCACAGAATCCGCCCCGGATTATAGGGCTCTTGAAGCTCCGGATCTTCAACCTGATATCCGTAACCGAAACTGAAGCCTGTTTAGCAATGATGCCAGGAGAATTATAAGTTCTATTATAGAAGATGCCATTTCTACATGGGCGGACAAACCGATGATAATTCAAGTGTGTTGTTGGTATTGAAATGCACTTCGATAAGTCGTGTTTTAGGGAACAGTTATGTTAGTCCAGACTTTAGGTGTGTGTACAGAGAGAAGGTGGAAAATAAATAAGCCATAGCTGATTTATTTAGGAGACGTTTGCTAATGTGTGAGAAGCAACATGTATGGTTAAAAATGTATGGTTTGCCTAACGTTTGACCTTTAGTTTTAGGGAATATAGGCCAAAATTCTTTAAGGTAATCGTGGGGTAAAAAATTTCAAAAAACACTCCGATTTAATTTAAAATTAATCCAAAATACGCGTACATGTTGTGCGGTAATATTATGGCAAAAAATGCTTTCCATCCATCGACATCTTTTAAATATTGGACCTATAGGGCAGTTGGCGTTGACTCCTGAAAGAAACACGTCAGAATGAGCCATAACTAAGGCAGGAAATTAATTCAACTATTTAAATATATCCTTAGTTTTATACACAACGAGACGGAACCAATTTGATAACTTTTGAAAAGAATCGGATCATTCTGAAGCTTTTAAACCCAGAATAAACATCACTCTGATGGAGGAAAAAAATCTGTCACATGACCCAACACCGAAGTCCTGGGTCACAATGGACAGCAGCCTTACTTCAATCAACACACCAAGGACAGTCGATGCCAAGACGCAGGTCTCGTGTCAACCTCCTAAGAAGGATCGCCGGAACTGGATGGGGTGCATCCTTTGACACTTACAGACATCATGTTGCGCCTTGGCATAACTCCACCGCTGAATCGATGCACAGTAGGAGTCACAGAGTTACATTCACACAAGATTGATGTCGGTCTGAATGATGCAATGAGTTGTTAGTGGTTGCCTTTTGGCGACGACTGTAGAATACCTTCCAATTCTGTCTGGCATAGCTCCTGCAAACTTAGGAGGAACCTTCAGCGATCAACAAGCTCGCCTAGAAATGTGATGAACATGGTTAGCCCTTTTAAAAAAGTACCACCACCAACACCTTGAGGATTCAGAGAAATCCAGGAATCAACCTAAAGCAGTTTGTGGAAAGTCCATCTAGCAAGCCCAAAGCTTTTGCTGTGCCCTTGATAGGAAAGCCTGGCGTCAACCTCAACAGACCAGAGAACTGGCGTGGTCGTAAAAAGCACTTCCTCACAAGATGGGTAGAACCTTCCCAAACTGCGATTGTGGAGAGTCACAGACCATTAGCCACATCATATAGATGACTGTGAGTCTACAAGTCCAAGAGGAATTCCAGGCGCTGATTCAACCGGGATGATGAAATATCAGCTGGTTAAGACGATCTTCACTGGATTTGCGCGCACGAACGAACGAACGAAAACCAGTATGACCTTGAACTGTTATTCCTATAGTTGATAAACGAAAGTCACAGATAGGGCAATCATACTTTTTTTGAATCCTTATAACAGGCGCAACATTGCGTTAAATTGAAGACTATGACCATTTAGAAAAGTTGGACCCCCGTAAAAACTTTACCCCGTTATTACTCAATAAGAACCAAAGGGGCTCTTGGGGACTTTGATATGTTGTTACGTACACATTGGGAAACTACTTCCTGAAAAAAAATCAGCTATGGCTTATTTATGTTCCAATCAATGGTTCCGGGTCCCTGGATCTCTTTGTTTTTCACCGTGGGGGTGGTGTTTATTTTGTTTTCTCGCTTCCCTCCTTCTTTTACTTTTTTTTCGTTCTAGGATGTTTTGTTCGTTTATTTGTTTTGGGTTTGGTGGTTGGTTTTTTGTGTGGGTTGTTCTTTTTTGTTTTTTTTATTTTACGGTGTTTTTTTGTTTTGTTTTTTTTTTTTTTTTCTTTTTTTTTTTGTTTTTTTTTTTTTGTGTTTTTTGGTTGTTTTCATTAATCTAGGACATGACATAAAGCGATGTGTTGTATGCGCTTTTACTCAACCAACGGAGTCCGAACTAGCGGCAATACTTCTTCTGCAAGAAAGGAGCTTTTGTCAAATTTGTTCATCCTGTGTAATATAAGGGAGGCGCTCACACCTAACCCGAGGTCCAAACCCAGGGTTGTTCTACTACATTCAAGCCGAGGGGTATCACAATGCCCATATTTTTTTCGTTATTAAGGGACAAAAATCATCAGTTGGTATCAGTGTTTGTATAGCTACATATGTCCATTTCTTTATATAAAGTACAAACATAGAAGTTTTTAACAATATGACGTCAGAGTGACGTCATAACTAAGAGTTACTTAACACATGTATTGGTAGAGTCAAGAGGTTTTTCGACAGTTTCGCCATTCATCAAGGGATTAAACTTATCGATGGGTTTGTCAAAGTAACAAATACATGTTATTACTCTAAACAAATAAGGAAAATACAATATGTGTCAGGAGTAATGGTTATTAGTAGAATAAGCCAAGAAAAAAAAAATGTTGTGTGGACCTTTACCCGAACGACCAAAAAAAATCGAAAAAATCAGTGGTTCGCGGTTTTTTTTTTTGAGAGTGCAAAATCTCAATTGTGAAAGTTGTAGACAAAACACTGCTTTCTTAAAACGTGGTCAAAATAAACGAAGAAAGAAACCTGATATATACCACCTTCGGGTGGTAGCATATTGACAATCTGCAGCCCGATATAGAGTTGTATCTGAAATTACGTCAAACACGGCTACAGTCCAGTCGAAAATCGGGGCGGCTTTTTTGTTAATGGAGTTTGAAAGTGGTTTTAGAAAAGAAAAATCACACCTTAAGTACCATCGGCAGAAAATCATCATCCGCTTCAGGGAAATTCCCCATTTGCCATATGAAAATATAGTCCAGAAATGAGTGTGAGTAGATTCTGCATTACAATTGTGTCCCAATTATAGCTCGTCTTAGAATATCAGGGTTTAAAAACATAACTTTCCCCATAAAAAACGACAGTTTAGAATTGACATTGCGGTGTTATTAATCTCAATGTGAAGCGGATGGCTTTTCTGCACATGACGCAGTAGGCCGAAAAATTGGGCTCTGCGCGCATGTGCAGTAGTAAAAGAACAATAAATATGGAGACTGCAATTCCAAATGTATTGGAAAGTAATCAGCGGTAATCCAGCCAGCTTTGTGAGTATGAATTAGGCACTTTGAACTTGGATTTTTACCAACAATCATATGATGGATTAAAAAGGTGATATAATATTCCCTAATCTAAGTTTAACAACTGGTTGTGTATGATTTTTATGGGAATATCGCCGCATTCGTCGTAGCATGAAGCGGGCGACGCCCATTGCTCTAGCTATAAATAGCCAAACAGGTTCAATGGACGGTTCGTGCACATATCAGTGAAAATACAAACAGTTAAAAGTATGACAAAATATACATGTACCATCGAAAAATAATTAAAATCAAATTTGATTTTACAAAAAGAAATAAATAGAATATGTTATGCGACAATAGAGAATATGAAGAAGAGGTTGGTATTTTGGGGGTTTAAGTCATTCGCTGCTGATCTGAAATCTATTCGTGTATGACTGGTCGGTAGAGTTTAGCGTTTCAAAAATAACAACATGGCCTAGGGCTTTTTTTATAATGTACAAAAACCAGGTTTTGCATATCGTCTTACTAAAAAAAAAAAAAAATAAGCGTGCCCCCGACCCAAATTTTTTGGAGACGAAGGCAATCAACAATTTATTTCTTGGCCCCATTACGTAAACAAAAGTACCATTTGGCAGCGTTACATAGTAAAATATAGGAAGGGTGATAACCTCTCCCCCTCCGACTTTAGGTGGGTTCATAAATTCATCGACGTCTCAGATGGACCTTTCGAACATGTTTTTTACCTAACGCGTATGTTTCATGCATCCGGCGCGCAAAGAATGTGAATAAGACTAAGTGTCTACCGATGTCTACGAGGTGATGAGTATGAATCTACCATTGGGACAGGCCACGGCCCTAACTGACCTCGCTGAAGGTGATTCCTCCATTTTTTTTCGATAAAATGAACCGCAATGGATAAAAATTACAACTGCATTAAAAGCTTAGATCGGCTTCGTTTTACGTTTTGTGGGGACAGGGAATATATCAGTTTCTCCGTGACCAACTGCGAAGTGAGTGTTATTTTATTCATGCCTTTGTGGTAAGGTTATTCTAATGAACCACACAATAAGGTAGGTATCCATATTCAATATCTTACTGAGAAGGTGGACCTGTTTATAACGTGGCTTACTATTGCTAAACTAACTTCGCTTCGTAAATTCTGGATGATGTTTGTAAAGTCACTTTTTTTTCCTGGTCAATTCCTAAGGAGTAACAAGTTAAATCACAATAGATAGAAAAGAAAGCGAAAGAAAGAAACGGGTTTTATCGTTTTCACAACCAACTTAATTTTTCTCACCTAAACTACGTTAACGCCATTAAATACTTAGAAGGGATGAAAAAAAACCCTGAGGGTTCAATTAAGTACGTGCCAGCCAAATTTTCGATATTCTAATATTCAGGTACTCCGTGATTGTGGGCTTAGTTTTTAAAAGATATAGGTCAAAGATTGAAGTACCGTACCTAAATGGCATAATAGTACAATAATACAATTGGTTTGATCAGGAAAAATTGCTTCAGTCCTACAACTGTATTAAGGTTCGCGTTCCGTTATGTTTTGTACCTTTCACAAGCAGATACTAATTTCAGGCAATTTCGCGGATGATCGATTACCTTTATATCTTATGTTTCACAATCGGTGCATAAATACCCAAACATACAATGTTATCCTGCTTAATTCCTCTTAAATGGAGCAGCACTCAGAGCAGCTAATTGTTCGCCTTATTACATCCGTTAAGTAAAAGACACAATTATAATAATGTTCAACGCTGATTAGCAAAAACCCCTTCGGCATCTAGAGAAAACTTTTTCCTTTGATTCTGGGTACATTTTGCGCCTATGTTCCACAAATAATTAATAGCCCGACATTTTTTTTTTAATAGTAATTTCATTATTAGTATAACTATTTGATTATACATAAATAGTGTAGAATACATATTGTATTGTTACCTCGAAGGGCTTGAACCTGTGAAAGGCGCGAAACTCGAGTAGACATTATAATTCTGCATCATAACCACCCAAAACAATTATTGCCCTGTTGATTTTTTCAGTTTGTAGTGTAATCCTCTACTTGTTGGAGGGAATTCTCGCGTCATGTACATTTCTATTTGCTTGAGATAGGAATCAAACCACAATACTCGCCGTTTAGATCTCGTGGGTGAGACAATCAATGCGAATGTGATCGGGTCTGCATCAATTTGTTTTACAATACCGCTTTGTCAAGATTATATATCATATGTGTATATACTCAGACAGGCAAATAGTGGCAATTATTGTAGATTTTTTCTTTTCAAAAAATCGTGGCAAATTGCTATAAGGTTAACAATATATAGGATATTATTAAATATGGTGTTAGATTGACATCCATTTGTGATTAGAAATATTATTTTATTTCTCAATGTTATTTGAGAGAGAAAAGATTTCTCCACGGGAAAGTACTTGTATATTGGAATTCCCCGTGTGCTATATGAGATCAGACCAGATGTTATCATCGATTGTCAAGAGACGAAATGGAATTTCAGAAGGCTCTAAATTAGAAAAGTAGTCAATGGTTTAAGTGAATTGAGATCAAATTGGTTTCATGAGGTTTATTTATTGAGATGGTTGCACAAAAAAAAAATTTTTTTGTAGCAGATGATGTCATTTATGTGAGACCCGTTGTCAGCTAGTGCAGGTTTATGTTAGGCATGTGATGCCATTAATGTGTAATAATTATTATTAACGATAGAGGAATCTACAGGGTGAGTCAAAAGATTTACACTCGATTTCCGAAAAAACTTTAAAATATTTAACAAGTTTAGATAATTGTTTTGTACATGAACAATAGCTCATTATATCCACTACAATTGGGTAAAAACATCGAACCTATGTACCTTTCGGTATGCAGCTAGGGTTAAAAATTACACGGAAATGGCGCCAAAAACCATATTGACACGGTTGTACAATTCTTCACTAACACAGCAGCAAAAGACATTGACGTAACGGTTACTTTACTGTTAAGTTTAGAAGCATTAGTTATGTTAGTTTAAAGCGAACCATACTCGTCTGTAACAACTGGGTTGATAGATATTTTTAAACAATAGTCAATGACAGTAGCGTAACAGGGGCAGGGGAGGGGACGCAGTCACTCCCCATGGCGACCAGGAAATATGCTTAAGCTAGCGGCAAAGCATGAAAGTGGAAAGAACAAGGCAAAAAAGGGGAGTAGCGGAAAGGAGAGGGAAGGGAGAGAAGAAGAAGGCATGAGATGTAAAAGGAAAGACAGAGATGGATGTTGAAAGTTTGTAATTTCAAATATTGATTCCCCGAAGTAGCCCCCCCCCCACACCCATCAGGTTATAAAAAGGAGTCAGTGGGAAATGTGGGTCAGCGGCTTGTATTGCACAGGTTTGCCTACATATTTGCATTCAGTTTCGCGACAAAAAGATATGTGATCAATTTCGAACATTTATGAAGTGTTAAGCTCCAAATTTGGTGTATGTAAAGAGTCCATAATTGGTAGTGATTTCAGAGGAAAGGAAATAGTTTAAACATTTTCTTGATGAAGGTTTACACAAAGTATCAAAGCAAGCAAAGAATGTAATGATGTATATTGTGTGGAATATTGCAAAGTTCTCTTTGGCCCAACATTCCACACAGTGATTCCGTGGAAAGAGGAAAAAACGGGTTACCTATCTTTAAGGTAGCCTAATTCGCAATGCAAAGTTCAAAAATATAAAATTCAAAATTTCTCTAGTAGGTGAAATTATCTAGTTTTATATATGGTACTCCGTATCTTTGGCAGATTTTTCAATTGCGAGAAAAATTCAAAGCAAACGAGGTAATCTTTTGATCCCCCTGGTAGTTGTGAAATCATTAATATAGAAGAGATTCCGGTGTGGTCTAATGAGAGTTACATAGTGCAGGGACCTGATGGTGGTGAATACCTGGATTGTATTCAAGAATGTTAGTGTGCAAGGAAAAATTCCGTCGCCTTGAAAGACTGGGAACAAAAGTAATCTTAAGGACTGAGAAGATTTACATGTAGTAGAAGACCAGCTGTAGATCCCGTGACCCAACTCTGGAGACAAAGATTTGAGGGTCTTGGGGTATGATCCGATATGAAGTTTTTGATGTGGGCTTGCGCTTCAATGCCGTCCATTTTGGGGGGGAAGGGGAAACAAATTGAACACGGGGGTAAAAATTGAAAACTGCCACACCTGGAATTAACTATGCATGTCAATACTCGCCTTATTCAGACGGACTCTAACATATATAGTTTTGTTATAGATCCGACTAATGAGGATGCTATGGCCAAGAATGTCCAAAGGTCAATGCAACTTTCAAGTCAAGGTCAAAGGTTAAGATAAACCGATTTTAGCTGTAAGTGTTTAATTATTGTTTTCGTGTATAACAAATTCAATTTTGATAATTTTAATTTTATTATATATTTTCCCTTTAATTTTTGAATAGCCGCCATTTTATTTCAAATAGAATAGTACAAGCTCTAACAAAGTTTGCACCTAGTAGGCATTTTCCCATTCAGTGTGAATAATGATCAAATTTCATATCAGCGTGTATTCCAACAAGTAATTGGACCAGATGGGAATTTCCCAGTAAAGTTCTTCAGCATACCACCCCGGATCCCAGAGGGCCCTCGAAAAGGTACCCTCAAAACATTGAACACTCCCTGAAAGTAAACAAGGTGAATTGAAAGGATTAATTCACAAGTGAGAAAATATATTTTCCTGATGTACCGTGAAACACATGTCCTAACCATGACATTAATGATTGTAGGTGATTCAAAGCCAATTCCATTGCAGCATACAGTGAGCCAGGTAGAGATTGAAATGCAGATCCAGGTCAAATGAACTTTGATGAATAATTACCTTCTGATGATGATGAATTGTATTTCAATTTTGGGGGGAATTTAAAAACTCACTTAATTACCTGTTGAGTTAACTCTACAAAGAATACATTATAGACTATAGACAATCCGACCAGCGAAATGCTGGTCAGAATTGATCCGCCATACTGGGGCATCCAACCCAAAACCTACCCAAAATCTTTGTACGTCTGTACCACGCGTAGAATTAAAGTATATTCAAAACTACACGTAATCTGCAAATTTTGAGTGAATTCAAGCATGATGCACCCCAGCTATGGTTTGCCAGTGAGGTGTTGGAAGGTCAAACGGATTGTGGTATATAATCAAACGAAAAAAAATGTCTTTGCAGCTGCCTTGTCAGAGCTGCCAAGTTTTTTTCAGAAATTAGTATTACATGTACAACTCGTAATATCCCTACATTTTGGTTTATTCTCTAGTATTTCATTTTTAGATAACTATTTGTAATTAATACAACAAATAGTGATCATACATCTATTTGTATTGTACCTGAAGGGCTGAAAGCGAACTCGAGTAGTACATTAGTTTCTGCATCATAACCACCACACATTAATTGCCCTGTTGATTTTTTTGTCTAGTGTATTCCTCTACTTTGTTGTAATTCTCTCTTCATGTCTCATTTCTCGTTTGCTTGAGATAGGATCAAACCCACAACCTCTCCGTTAAGATCGTTCGTGTCGCTAATCATTGCGATGTGAATGGGTCTGCTCATTTTTTTACACTACCGCTTTTGTTCAGATTTATCTCTATTGTATATACTCATGACCGAAATTGGCAATATTGTACGATTTTTTTTTTATAAATCGTCAACTTGGTCATAAATGTTACCATTATATAGCAATTATTTTAATATATGTTGGTGTTAATATTGACTCCATTTTGTGATTAGACATTTGTGATTTATTTCTCATTTTCCTTTGAGAAAAATTTCTCCAACGGGAAAAGTACTTTTGTTTTGGAATTCCCCTTGTGCTATATTGAGATCAGACCAATGTTACTATATAGATTGTGCAAGATAAGAAATGGAATTTTCAGAAAGGCTAAATTTAGAAATTAGTCACTTGCTTTTAATGAATGAGATCAAATTGGAATTTTCAGAGGTGATTTATGTAAGATGGTGCAATGTATGCAGATGAATGTATTTTATGTGAGACCCCGTTGGTCGCAATTAGTGCAGGTTTGTTTATTTTTTGCCCAAAAAAATGCTGATGCATAATGTTGTAATATTATTATTAAAGCTAGGGAATCTACAGGTGAGTCAAAAGAATTTACCCTCGATTTCAGAAAAATCTTAAAATATTAACAAGTTTAGAAATTGTGTTTTTTTTTTAAAAAAAAAGGGTCATTTAGGGATCATTTGGGATCATTGGTAAAAAAATCTACCATTATACCTTTTCGGATATTGCATATATGGTAAAGTTAACGGAAGGCGCCAAAAACCATATTGACCACGGTTGTACTATTCTTCACTTGCACATCAGCAAAAGCCATTGAGTCACTGTTACTTTTACTGTTACTTTAAGCATTTAATTTTGTATTTTGTTTTAAGTATATTACAAGTCTGTACAACTGTTTTTGATAATATTTTCTTAACACTAAGTCATGACAGTATCGTAACGGGCCAGGGAAGGGACGCATTGTCCCCCTTCCCCATGGCCTACATGATAATCTTAAGCTAGCGGCATAAGCATGAAGTGAGAAAAGGACAAGCAAAAGGGAGTAGGGAAAAGAGAGGTAAGGAGAAGAAAGGATTGAGATGTAAAAGGAAAGACAGATGGATGTTGAATGTGTTTGTAAGTCAAATATTGAGTACCAAAGTAGCCCCCACCCCACCGACCGTCAGGTAGATAAAGGAGTCAGTGCGAAATGTGGGTCAGCGGCTGTATTGGACACAGGGTTGCCCATATATTGCATCAGTTTTCCGCGAAAAGATATGTGATCAATTTCGAACATTATTGAAGTAATGCCTCCAAAATTTGGTTTTGGTATAAGATGCCAAAAGTTGTATGGATTTCCGACATTGCATAATAGTTGAAATTGTCTTGATGAAGGTTTACACAGGTATCAAAGCAAGGCAAAGAATGTCATGAGGTACTTGGGTGGACTCATTCAAAGTCTCTTTGGCCAAATCCACAACAGTGATGCAGTGGACAGAGTGAAAAAAGGGGACCTATCTTTAAGTTAGCATTACTTCGCAATGCAAAGTCAAAAATCAAAGATTCAAAAATTTCTCTGTAGGGAATAATTAGGTTTATATATGGTATCCTTATCTTTGGTAGATTTTTCAATGAGTTGTAGAAAAATTCAAAAGAAACGAGTGTAAATCTTTTTGACTCACCCTTGTAGTTGTGAAAAATCTTAATAAGAAGAGTTCCAGTTTGTGCGTCCTAAATGAGGACATATGTGGCAGATGATGGTGGTGGTCGTAGGCACCGGAGTGTATTTCAGAATGTTAGTGTTTGTTCAAGGAAAAATTCCGTCGCCTGATGACTATGGACCAAAAAGTTATCTTCGAGACATGAGAAGATGTACCATGGAGTAGAAGAACAGCCTGTCGATCCCGTGACCACACACTCTGGAGAGAGCCAAAGAGTTGGAAGGCCGTCTTGGGGTTACTGAATCGATATGGAAAGTTTTTGGACTGGGTTGCCGCTCAATGTCCGTCATTTTGGGGAAGGGAAAACAAATTAACAAGGGGGTAAAAGTAAAAATTTGAGGAAACCTGTCCCAAGTGAATTAATATGCATGTCCAAATTATCACCCATCCATACGGAATCTAAACATAATGATAGATTGTTATAGATCCGACTCAAAGAGGAAGCTATTGCAAAAATGCTTCCAAAGGTCAATGCCACTTTCAGTCAGGTCAAATTGTTAATATAAAACCGATTTTTAAGATGAAGTGTTTAAATATGTTTTCGTGTAGAACAAATTCAATTTGCCTACTTTAACAGTACAAACGTTAGTCTTGACCTGAAACCTGAAAGAGCCGCCATTTATTCAAAAGATAGTCCAAGCTCTAACAAAGTTGTTCACCCTAGTAGGCCTTTTCCAATTTCAAGTTTGTGATCCAAATGATCAAAATTCATATCAGGTTGATTCAACAAGTAGGGTGGACCAGGTGGAATTTCCCAGTAAAGTTCTTCAGCAGACCACCCAGGGATCCCAGAGGCCCCGAAGGTACCCTCAAAACATTGAAACCATCTCCCGCAAGGTCAACCAGTGAATGACAGATAATACAAGTGGAGAAAATATATTCCTGATGATACCAGGAAACACATGTGCTAAACCATGACATTAATATGATTGTAGGTGATTCAAAGCACAATCAATGCAGCATTCAGTGAGCAGGTAGAGATTGGGTAAATCAGATCCAGTAAACGAAACTTTGAGACTAATGGACCTATTTTATTTATGAATTGTATTTCAATTTTGTGGATGATAAATTAAAAAACTCCCACCTGAATTTAACCTGTTGGAGTTTAACTCATACAAGAATAAATTCTAGAACATAATAGACCAAACCGACCAGCGAAATGATGGTCAGAATTGATCCGCCATTACTGGGGTGCATCCAACCCAAAACCTACCCAAATCTTTGTACGTCTGTACCACGCTTGATTAAGTAATAATTCAAAGCGCTACACTTAATTCAAAAGTTGGGTGAATTCAAGCATGATGCACCCCAGCTATGGGTGCCAGTGGGTGTTGGAATGTGTCAAACCGGAGTCGTGTATACTATCAAACGAAAAGAAAATGTCTTGCAGATGCCTTGTCCCGAGCTGCCCAATTTTTTTTCAGAAAGTTAGTATTACATGTACAACTCTAATAGAGACTGAAGCAGCAATGCAAGAACATTATCAAAAAAAAAAAATTCTCACTGTGTAAATTGTGTAAGTTAAGCACAACAGGTCTAAACCAGAGTTCTTTCATTCAAATTTTCTTTTAAGGGTGAGATGGTTATATTGTCCTCCATTTTGTGATTAAAAATATTATTTATTTCCATTTTATTTGAGATAAGATTTCTCACAGAAAAACACGAGGAGCCTTCCTTCAGCAAGTGAAAAGAAACAGGCTAGATAGATGTGTGTTTCGTCTGCGACTTTTCCGAATGGTAAAGCAAGCATAGGAATATCTTTTGGTAACAGCATTAGTAGATTCGTATTCATTGATTGGTAACAATAGGTTTCACAGATGTTATAAAAATTGTTGTAAGTTAAGCACAACAAGGTAGACAGCCAATTAATATTTCATTCAAATTTTTTTATGGGTGGAGGATGTTATATTGGCCGCCATTTTGTGATTAAAAATATTATTTTAATTCTCAATTTTATTTTGAAAAATTTTCTCACAGAAAAATCGACGAGGATGCCTTCCTTCGTCATGAAAAGAAACCGGCTAGATAGATAGTGTTTTCTCAGCATACTTTCCGAATATGGTAAAGCAAGCATAATGACATATTTTGGTACAGCATTATAGGTTCGTATTCTGAGGGTAAAAATAGGTTCACGTGATCAGAAAAAATCCTACTCTCAACCCCAAATGTTACTATACAGTAACTATATCCGGATCACAGCCGTAACAGTAAATACTTACGGTTTGCACCTCTCGCATGGGCGCGTAACGCATTTCAAGACATACAAGTTGGGATTCCGCCAGACGATGCAGCCAGCTCTTTTCTATATGAGCTACTAAACGTAATCTAATCAAATAGATTACCTCATTTCAGACATAACATAAACCACCTGCTCGGTTCGGCGATTTGATGTGGGTCGGATATGGGGCTTCACATGACCCGCATACGCCCCCGTTATTCATAAAAAAAATTCAGAAATAAACCTTACAGTGGGGTTGATTCCTTAGCTGCAACAGTTTGGGATAATAAAATATCCCGGAAATAATTCCTTACGACATATTAACAATTCAGAATTTTTCGTAAGATTTCACTTTTACTTGTTAACCAATGGCGACGACTAATATGTATTCTGCCGCGCCCTATTAGTTCGTTGTTGTCCAAAAAGCGACTCGATTGAGTCCTCTAAATTTAAGAAGTTCTAACACAAATTACGGCCTTTGTTAGAGTTAACAATATGAACATTTGTGTTTTAGTAAAAACTAACAACCTATATGTGTTTAATATTTGACAATGTTTAACAAATCATCATCATCATATCATTTCGACCTCAGTCGACCATCAACCCCCCTGATAGGAAGTTCCGCTGTTTGATTATAGCTGCACCGATGTCCAGTCCTTTTTGTCTTCCTAGGTCTTGCCAGCTCAGACACACATTAACCCCCAGTGTCCTCTAGAAGGGTGTGCAGATATGTTTTATACCTTGAGCCAGTAATCCATGTTTTGGATCCCAAAGAATGCCCTTGCGATCAGCTTCTTCTTGGTGATGGTAAAAATGACCTGCAGCCCTTAGTCTTCTTCTCTGATTTTTTGTGCTTCTCTTTGGGAGATCACCATATAGTTGTTGGTTGGGGATCTTCGTTTTTTCAACTGTTTTTTACCATTAAGGCTGCCTTAAAAGTCAGTATAACCACCATCGATATGCGTTCAATTGTTTGGTAGGGTCCACGCCTCAAACCATAGAGGAAACTGGCTCAAACCCGAGTCAGAAAAAACTTAATTTTTTGTTTTCCCTATGGGAGTCCCGAACTTCCGATCTTACATATGCTTTGTTGACAGCTGCCAATGTTTGGCCCTCTTCGTACATGGATGTCTTACTTAGAATTTGCATATATGCACCCGGTAGTTGAAGTCAGTGACTACTGGCTGCGCATGCTACTATTCATGGTTTTTGAGTGGTATTTTGGTCTTTTGGTTGAAGGACATTAATTTGTTTTCTTGGCATTGAATTTAAGTCCAACCTTCTCGGCATCTGTCTCTGTGCAAGTAGAATTCTTGCCTGGTTCCGTTAGTAATCTGAAATGAGGGGGCAAGTCTCAGCAAAAAAAAGCCACGATCTTGATGGTCTGCTTTTCATTCTCTTGAGTAGCCTTGGTTTTTGATGGTAATCCAAGTCCCATTGGTCTTTGTCCCGAAAGGAATAGCTTGACGGAGGCAGTAGTCTAGAACTACAATGACGATTAAAGGAGCGAGAGGGTCTCTCCTGCAGACACCTGCCCTTATTTCAATTCTTCTGTGTCGCCATCAGGTGAGCTAAACTTACGCAAAGGTGCCCTGCCGATACATAGCTCTACACACTGCAACTATCCTTAGTGGAATTCCATAGCCAGATCAAGATTTTTGCACATCTTTCCCCCTGTGTAATGCTATCAAAGCTTTGCGGAAGTCAACAATAAGTTGGGCATCCCGAAAACTTATCTTAAAAATAAGATGGGAGCTAAAGAAGAGCGTCCTATGAATGCAAGAACATCTTAATATGCTTGCCATGTGATGCAATCTTATACTACTACTATTGTGATGACTTAGTGTTTTAATTGATCTTCCCTTGAGTCAGTTGGTCTGCGAATGTGTCACGTGCCGAACCATATTCGAGAGCCCTGATCAAAGACATTGGCATAAAATAAGAAATTCTGGCAAATATCCACAATTGCACTAACGGCCTTCTTGCATTCACGTGAAGTGGACTGAAGTCAAGTGTATTCATGTTGCTTTGTGGCATTTTAAAATGCGAAAGGCAAAATAAAACAATTTGTTGTTTGTTCTTTTTTTTTTTTACAACGCTCAACTTTCATGAATCATATCTGGTGTTCTGGCATATCGGTTGGATGAAACGATTGCAAAAAGGTTGTTTCTTGCTGAAAGGATACCAAACGACGACCCATGCAACTTTGCTTTTGGTTGGTCAAAATACCTTTTCATCGCATATTAAATTTTAAACACCTTTATAAGCTTTTGGTTTATTTTTGTTCATATGTTGATAGATCCAACAAATGCGTATCCGTCTTCTTTCATTATTGAAACTACCACAGAGATATGCGTCATTCCTGTTTGTTTCTTTCTCAGCTGTTTCATATACATGGGAAACTTTGAGCAGAACAATATTTAATTATGTATCTCGTATGGCACAACAAACGACGCCGATGTAAATTACATGAGTAATGAATCCAGAATTTTATTCTTCATATTATAAACCTATCTCTGTAAGAAATCGACCCTCAGTAAATTATATCCATTGTTGAATAACATTCAATTTATTACTCTGACAGATTGGCGTTTCTTATCATAAATAAGCTGTTTATAAGACCGGTAAGTTCTTGGTACAAGCTTTAAATGCAACTACCTTCCTTTAAGACAATAAACAATTTACTAATAAGCATATTTTTTCTAAGAAACATCATGAGTAAAATTCTTGTATATTGTTTCTTTTCAAAATTTTCGATTAAATACATTTTCTTTCCTGAATCAACGGTCAACGACCTTCCATTAACAGATTACACTTGTGTTTACCTGTTATGTAATTTTAGCTAGCTCGCCTTTTTATTTTGGAAAAGATGGTTTCTCCCACATTGGTATAGCAACAATAGATACGGAAACCGGAAACTAACCCTTCATTTGGGTCATTGTTTTCTCTACCTAAAAAACGATAATTTGTATTGAAATCAAGCACATACTTTTGCTGATATTTTTAACCTAAAAACCAAATTATGGTAAGGAGTGCTGTTTTCTCCTAATCTCGTCACACTTACAGCCTTTATCTTAAAGGATCAAATGTGAAAATGAAATAACAAGCAACCTAGCAAATGGAGGTAATGGTATATAAAACTAAATGTAAGATACACCCTTTTTTGGCCATGTAAGAGTCGAGCAGCTGCAGTTCAATAAAAAGGTATGTTACAATCCAACAAAACGTCTGATGTCGCAAGGTTTGTTAATTTATTAGTTAGAGTGGTCCTGAGGCAGTGCTTAGAAAGAATCCGGTAGACAGATAGCATTTCCATTTACAGGCGAAGCTTGATGTTCCTCCCAATTTGAACACTTCCCATTGAATGGGGCGTGGCAAGAATAATATTCGTTTAGGCTGTCCCAAATGGAAAGGCCAATACCTAGGAGCATGAATAAACAAACTGAGCAAAGTTTAGAAGGGTCGAATATTTGTCAAACTGACTGCCCACGGACCTGGGCAGAAAATCCATAATGATAAACGTATGTATTTATGAAAAATGAGTAGTATCGTAGTAACTTTTAAAGAATAAGTGCTATTAATTACTTCTTGGACGCCTTTCGCCATCCTTTCTGGCACAAGTTTTGAAAGGTGGTATTATCTGTGTTCTTGTACTACGATAACTACTGGAATTAATAAATAAAACGAATATTCAGTCGCCCTCCCGCGAATTCAATTTTTCTGAAGAAGCTAATCGTTTTCAGTTTTCTTGCTTATATCCTATAAAACCATAACTCGTGTATGTTGACGTCCGACAATTTGTGTTTTTCAATGCAACGGGACACAAGTTTCGTAAATAATGTAATGTACACAGTTCATTACACGTACCTTCTTTCCGAATCATTTTTTGCAGATTACTTCTTTTCATCATCAATCATAGTTAGGTGTGGTGGTGGCTGTGATTGTCAGTGACTTGGTTAATTGTCCGTGAGGAGAAAAACGATATCAATCAAAATATAGGGCCAATGGAACAAAATGTCAGGCAACGCTTTACTGGAAATTGTGATGCAAAGTCAATAAAACAAATCAATAAACATAAATTGTGATCCCGGCGTCTCATTTTTACGCATTTTACATCAGCTGATTATATTATTTAAAATTATTGTTACCATGTGAATTAGAGTTACTTGAATAGTTGGATGGAAACCATGACGGTATTGAAAAAGAAGCTCTTTTGTTAATAGCAGAGTTCGAGTTTAATGAGAACGCCACGATCCTTGTATTAAGTTTGCGGATCTGGTAACAATTTTATCGTTATTGGCGGAAAAGACAAAAAACTATATGCACAAAAGCATACCAATCCGTAGGGATAGTTCAGTGTCATTTACGTTTGTTTCAATGTATGCACCTTGACCAAATCGGCGGCGTAATTTGTATAAAAAATCAAAGGAAATATTATGCTGATACCCAAAAGTAAATAATTGATTGCTTATTATGAATTGGATAGGTTAGTTCGTTCGAACACAAAAGGTTTACACCAACAAAAGTTGAATTCTGATTTAAAAAATTCGCCAAAATCAGAGTAGATTCGTGAGATATCTATATCTGGCGAAAGTTCGTGTGGTTGTGAAAGATGACCCAAAAAGTTTGAGTTGGTGTTTTACAATTACTTCATAATGACGCAATGTGTTTTTATCCAAAAAAAACACATGTATCAAGAAAAGGATGAGAAACTGCAGGGGCCTGCTGTCTGGAAAAGCAACGCTAGAGTGTTTCCATTCAATGACCAGTTATACTTAATGAATAAACAGGAAGAGGTTGCATAGATGCCTTTGTTTTGGAGTTGTAAGTTGAGTTAGATGACCTTTTGTCTATAGCGACAAAGAGGGCTAATGAGGCTAGTCCTTATTAACAACACCACAATACCGATTTAGCTATGATGACTAAGATTTTGATTATATAGGCCCCCCTAAACCATCTTCACATCAAGCAGACTCTGGAATACAACACAATGGCCCACCAAGGACCCCGCTCTATTTATATCATGAGCAAGTGATAGATGGCTAATTAAAATACCCCGTGGCGCAGTTCACTAGCTTTCATACCTTGTATATTGAGCAAAACACCCCCTGTCTTTAGTATGATTGATGGTACCCGGGACATGCATCGTCAGCTGTTGTTAACGTGACCAATCCACGCTACTGAATGGAAAGCCCTTGGTAGATGATCATGCTTTACCTCATAGTGATGTGGTTGATATGTATGCAATAGGTTGTTGTGTTTTTGGCACTTCCATTTCGTGTTCATGCCCCCATAAAAGAAAATGCCAAAAGACGTCCTCCCCCCCCCCCCCCGAACCACATGCAACACCTCATATATATGTTTCTAACTAATATAACGCACATCCTGGCAAAGTGGCATTGTGGTTTCTTGGGGGTAAAGGGTCATATTATACTGCGGAACGTTTCAAGTTCAATCCGTTCTCATAAAACTATAGAGGGTGCCCTTCATTCCTTCTCCGTCGATGTTTTTAAGCTTTAGCCGAAGTCATATAACAGCCGATGGTAATAAAAATAGGCCGTTTTTTCGGAGTTTTTATGAACGGAAAGGAAGACTTTGTTTCCAATCTAAAATCTTGCCGTTTTTGTCATATTGAATTCAAGCTTATTCCTAGCGATTTACATTAGCACAATCAGGTACACGCGGGGTAGAATTTTTATTTTACACGGTAAAGAATAGGGCACTCGATCCCGTTGACTCCCTCACACAAATTATTTTCACGCTTTATTTTATTCCCGGCGAACTATATAGACTTTCACACCGGTGTAGAGGTAACCATTGATCCCGGCATACTCATAGATCCAGGACATGGTGAACAATAGGGCAATCGATTCAAGTTTTGACTCTTTACGCAACATTATTTTCACGCTTTATATTATTCCGTTCATCAGTCTTTGGCCCGGACTATGGCTCCCGTTGGGCTATATCTGCTTTCACACCGGGCATGTTTCTTGAACGATTTTCGAAGTAGATTAATTTGCTACGCATTTGTTTACCTTACGAGATGCGGTTTTCCCTAATCATTTAATCAACAAAATATTCCAATTCCATGTAACAAGTGTACATCTCGTGCATGGCGACCACCACCTGCCAGTCACTTTAGCGTGAACAATTTAAATTGAAAACATTCGTGACTACCCTTACTAGCCTTTTATATGTATATCAACCTCTTCCCTTGCGTTAGGTGTCAGTGAACTGCACACATTGCCGGCTGAAATTTGTATACGAATAGAAGTCTAGTCTTTGTCAAAGACGCTCGCATTTTTATCCACCAACAGCGAGCGCGCCGAAGGTGCATGTCGAGCGCCGAAAGGCGGGAGGGCCGAGCGGAGCGAGGCGGCTTTGCGCACATTGGTATTTCCCGGTACAAGCATATTGTTCAAATCAAAGTATATGTCATCATCGTAATCAACCGCCCAATTTCAATTTCATCTATGACAACGTTTTCAGATACTTGCCAAATATCTATGACGTCGCCCGTCAAATTACCATATCGATTTTTACACGGCCTAATTAGCATAACGATTCAAATCAAAAATGTTCACATCGATAGCTGCGAGTACGAGTGAGTCCGTACGGTATTTGAGATGGCATATGGGCTAGTTGTAGCCCAGCTCTGCAGAACTAAAATTCCACAGTAAAAGTTTGCCCACCTTCCCTGCACAAACACACTGACTATGAGACTAGGGCACACTTCAGTCATTTTATCAAATATCGTACTGCATGACCAGTCAAAATTGCCACTCCAACGACATGACAAGTGATTTGAACATTAAATTAATGATGAATCCTGGAGGCCTGACCCCCGCGTATCATCATGATTCCACGCAAATGTGACTGTGGCGAACATCCCAAATTTCAAGCCAGAGAATGATATTTTGTTCACAAATTCACGCCGATAATTTTAGGGGACACGCACATCGTAGTCTAGAATAGAAATGAACTTACCTCGGGAACTATTACCATGACAATGACAAGCACCTCCAACATACTGCACATTAAGGCTAACTTCGGCCGAACTGGCTGAACGATGCCAAATGAAACTACGTGTCCTACAATACCACCTGCAACATCGTTCATACAAGGACTGAAATTCACATTTAGTAACCTATCACATCATTACACGTAGCCCAGACTCATTGAGCCGTAGCTTCAAATACGCTCATAGTCATCACAGTACCGCACATGCGCTAGCTCGAATAATCCTACACCGGGGCCGTTTTCACAGCAGCAAGAGTGTTTCGCCCATCGTACATTCCCACTAGCGGTATCAAATGGATCCTGCTGTCATGGCTGTATCGCTGTTTTTAATCCGTTACCAAAACCCATATGAATGTTTATTGACTTCAGTTCCAATAAGTCGTATTCTGGGAACTATTGTAAGCGAACGATGACATCAGCATTGACCAATCACAACGATCGCTATATTTTCGGAAGACATATCCCGAAAATCAATTAGTAACAAGCACAAAGAAATATTGCGAAAAAGCTTTGATTACGACAGCTTTGAGCGGTCGCAGAGAGGGGCGGACCTCACAAAATTGAATAACTCAAAATCAAATCCTTGATAAAAGGCTAAATAGAGTCAGGCACACACAAGCAAAACGCGTATAAAATGCACTGGTAGTTTTTATTGTCCCCATAGATTATGACATGTTTACCTCATAACGGAGAAAGAGATGTGATGTTCTTCTCTTTCTTCCTGCCAGATCCACTTGTTTATGGTGATGATCTGGGATATCTTGTTTCTCTCATTTTCGTGATAGATTGTATCATTAGATACAATATTGGATTTCGTGTAGTCACGCAGCATTTAGGGTTGCTTTTAATTTTTGCCCGTGAAGGAATTTTTTTAATACGTATATTCGGAACTAGAAAATTATTTTAAGTGCTTAAAAGTTTAGCAGCCATACTTTGGTTTTTAAAAATTAAACTCCGTATCTGCCAGGTAGACAAGGATGATTTTTTCTAATTTTTCCTGAAATGTGGGAGGAAGCCACAGACGAGTGTTAAAAAACACACATGTGCCCGTAACCCGGATTCGAACAGGTGTAAAACCATATTGGTAGTCGCCGCCTGGAGCTATAGTCAGGGCTTCATCATATACGACAACCGGACTAAAGTGTTAACGAATGTTATCTAAAAGAGTTATCATGGGGCGTGCTGACTCATTATGGCCTAGACTTGTCGCATGTTGGCACAAAATCACTGACATTGCAGTACGATGGTATTTTCCACTGTATGTCGGGAACTCATAACATGTATGTATGGTTGCTCAGTTCTGTTCTGAGGTTTTAACGGTTCTTTTATAACTATATTGACCCGAATCCATCCGTGCTTACATACATGTCAATACTTTACTTACAAAGAGTTTATATCTACTATTGCAAAGAAATACCACCTGGCTTTCCCATATTCACATAATAATTGAAAGAGGGACAAAGGTTGCTTGCTATTATGTTTAAATAGTGGGAGGCCCGCGCTTCGCGCGGTCACCCGCTAGCTGAGTAACGGGAGTGATCACTGAACAGGACCGGTGTGGCAGGAATATAGTCCTCCGGACCGGGCTCACATCCGGGAACAATGTGAACAATAGGGCAATCAATTCCAGTTGCCTCTTCCCGCAACATTAGTTTCAAACTTTATTCCTTGTCATCTATGATGCCCGGACTATGATACCTATCGGACTATGATTACTTTCACAACCGTTTACTGAAACGAAGCGACCACTGATGAAGAGGTGACTCAGTGGCCACACTACCGCAGCCACACCAGGCTATGATTAACGACACTGTCGGCATATTGGTGTCCTGTTCTAGCTTGACCCCTCAAGTATATCGGTCATGTTTGGCTATTGTGTATTGCCTGCCAATTAGAACGACTTTGATTGGTACTTCTTGGAAAACTTTTGCAGTGGCGTAAAATTTCTTTTTGACATTGGGGGGGATGGTTTGATGAAATTTTAATGGAATGAAAGGGTTTTACTAAAAACTATTCATTACTAGACATGTGCGCGCGAAGCGCGCTAAAAATTTGCCATTTAAAAGCTAAAATCGTAAATATAATTGTAATTAGAAACAAAATTTCGGCGCCGAAGCGCGCCGAAATTCACCATTTTTTAAACTATTTTGGTAAAATATGAGGTTATTTTTGGGTCAAAAGCACATGAACGGGCATCAACATTGCGGGGGATAGCGTATTGCCATCCCCCTCATCAAAATATTGGGGGGGAATATCCACCCCATCCCCCCGGGATTTACGCCTATGACTATTTTCCCAAACCTTATGGAAGTACCTCACGCAGATTTCTGACCAAATCACAGATGACAAGTCTTGCACTTGTTTTGTTGTTGTAAAAAACAAACAAACAAACCCTTCCTATTGATTTCGTGTACAAAACTTTAAGCTCATGAGTCCCCCTTGCCGTCCGACAATCCGAATAACAATTTTAATTTGGTGGAGGTTATTATTTTGACAAGTGAACACTATAATCAAGTAGGGACAAGAAAATTGATTGAAACGAGGGCATGAGATGCCCATATTGCTGGTAATAACTACCTCCGGGGGGGGGGGGGCACTTTTCCATTTTGGAGGTGACGGGTATGTAGGCTGTTACTATTTCACGCTGAGCCAATTCGGTATAATTATAACACATAAGTCAGCGTGGCATTTGAGATGGCTTTCCAAAATTTGTAGTCATTTGGGATACCATCAAAAACGTAACAACAAAGGCATGTCGTCTTTTGACTCTTTAAATGCCTTTTCACGCCTCGTGCAAATAAATAATTTGGAATGTTTATCACAAGAAAGACAAAATTGACCAAAATTCATGTTTTGAGCAAGTATACTCGCCTGCCCTCACGCAAAGGGTTTTTACGACCCCAATTTTCAGCACCGCTATACCAAAGACACATGTATTTTTGAAAATGTCACCCAAAGACCCTGTATTTTGAAAATGTCACCCAAATACCCCATGTATTTTGAAAATGTCACCCAAGACCACATTTTTTGAAAATTTACGACTGGTCCCTAAAGACCCCTTTTTGGGGGAAAATTTTGAAAATTGTCACCCAAAGACCCCCTCATTTGTTTGAGTCCCGTCACCGAATGCCACCTTGTTTGGAAGCGCCATCCTTACACCCATATCCATTTTATTATGTGTCCCGCCCCCTTTTATACGGTGTCGCGTAAAATGTTTCCCTAGGAATGGTGTTACAACCCAATACTGAACGATGCACCATGTCCCTGATGTCTCAGTGTACACGTTTACAATCGTGTAACAACAATTGAACTTGGTCATAAATGGTAATTGAAATCGGCAGCTGCCAATTTTGCCTTACCCACGTGCTTACACTTTAAAACGGATGCAAGCAAATTAACTGCCATTAAAACCTAGGGGTGTCCCACCTGAAAACAAACTGTCATCTCTAAAGAACAATATTTTCTACAGCAAATGGTGACATAATCTTTCTAGGACACCCTCTAGAATTTGTACAATATGGGTTAAAGTGCATGGCAAATTTCGCATTTTGCATTGCGATGATCAAACTCGTGAGGTATTATGGGTAGTCCCCTGGCAAGTCGAATTAATCAACGACAGCAATTTGATTAGTCTCAGCTAGAGTCACGCAGGCCGGTATATGAGTCCCCGCTCCTGCCACGCCGTCCAACCGCACAGCGCTCTCACTAACTGCGCTACAAGACCCGGGTCTGGTTTGCTAGAGGAGTGATAGATTTATCGCTCTCTACATGTATACATGTGGATATACTGCCAATTCAACGGTATCCTTCAACGTCCTCCTTTACGTGAAGTTTGCGTACTGCCTTACTAGTGTTTGGGGCTTTCATTTGGCAACGTAAAAGCTCACATATATTCTGTTGCTATCAAATGATACTGACTCAGAGAGAATTTAGTATTGATAAAACAGGAGCAACAATTGGCGCTTTGAACTCTCGCGATACGTAATTGTATGTCTAGACCCTAGCAACACTGAATCTCGCAAATCCACAGACATGAGTTAGAAACAAGCACTAAGTTCCCGAATGTTAAACGATTGCGTTTATCAAAAAGACTCATAGGACACGCGAAATCGCTTCCCGGCCAGCGACCCGTCCGTAAGCGTGGTACCCCTGGTCTTCTGGCCCCTGGTTCGAGACCACCAGAATTTATGACTTTTCTTCTTCCCTTAGTCGTCCTCATTTTCTTTCACTCCTCCCGGGCAGAAACAGATGTGGCCCTTAGAGGTAAGGTATTCTAACCCAGTTTATTCAAAAGCCATGGAAAACTACCTACTTGTTCATTTCAGTGACTGTACCTTTTTTTGATTTTTTGTCCTTTTCTATATCACAGTCCTGCCTCGCGAACGTGCTGCAGCAACGTGGAAATATAAATCATCGAAAATGCGTAAGTCTCTATTTACATGTAGAAGTTTCAAGGCTTGCAACTTCATACAAAAGTCTACTTTCAACAAAGAAACTGGACTGGAGATGAGGTCTCGTGGCTTAGAAAAACCCTTGAGTGTGATATGTTTATCGACGTTTCCTTCAAGTTCGCTCTGAGTGATGTTTTAATTGGCAACGCAATCTTTTTCTGATTTTTCGTTTCACCACATTTATTCGCTGCTCCAAAATTGAATGAACAGATTTTCAATAAATTTGGCATTGAATTTCACTTCATACATTATGACTTTGTCAACCAGTTATTTCAAGAGGTTGTTTGTGTGCTGAATTCTGAAATCCTTTCAATACTTAGCTCCGTTCTATTTTCCACGTTTTGACAAATCAGAACTCGTTCATACGCAGAAGCAGAGATACAAGCTCGCCTGAACCTTTACAAGACTACAATGTTGTACAGGGTATTGCCCATTTAAGATAGTATTGATATCTAGTACGAGCCCCTATCTAATGTCCTCTAGGATCGATAGCAGATGTCTGTTATTTATGCCTACGTTACGCTAGTTTTTCACTTAGTGAAACCTGTTAAGGCAAGTTTTTCCTCGGATGTTACTAAAAACCCTTGGGTGTAAAAGGTCACCAGTGATCCAATGCTTTGTTGATTGTCTCAATTTTCTTTCAGTTTGTCACTTGCATCAGAGATAAATATGGAATACAAATGACTTACATTAATGTTTTATGCTTCGTAGGAAACTAGTCTCTCTATAATTGAATACGTGGTTTTCAGGCGGTTAGAAGAAACTTAGAATTTATAATATTAAAATGTTATGCATTGGTAGAAAACAATAACCTGATGGGGCAACATTAAAATACTAACTGTTTAATAACGCTTGTGTTTCAGATTGCATGAGCTTTGGTTTTATGAAGTTAAACCTTTCCAATGTAAAAGGATATATAAATCTAATAGTGTTGAAGGTCATAGTTTTTACATCCAACAATAGCATCCAGGCCGTAATGACAAGTATAAAACAGGGTTTCCATGTACATAGGCGGCTTCGATCATTTCCCTCAAAAAATAGACGAAATCGAATACAAAACATTAACTTGTAGTTATTTATGAAAGATAATTGTCACAGAATAACTTGTGGGCCTCAACAATGTAAAAAGAAAAATTCGTCCATGGTTTCAAAATGCAACAAAAATTGGCAAAAATTAATGAAAATTTGATTAACAACCCAACCCAAGATGGCGGCGTGATGAACTAATGGTTTAAGGTGCTTACCAAAAAGCGTCATTCGGAGAAATATAAGTGGCAGACAAGAATGTGACATGTTTTATATGAAAGATAATTTGAGATGAAGATTTTAATTTAAGACTCCAAAAAATGAAAAAAAAAAAAAAAAATCGTCTTGGTTTCAAAATCACCCCAAATATAGGAAAATTGGTCAAAATCCCAAAATGGCGGATATGCAATAAATGACAGGTCCGAAGCCTGTGATCAATGTATCCATTGCAAACATGATTGATGATAATAATGAACTCTATATTCAAAACTCTAATGGTCTGGCACCGCATCATCTTTACATCAGTCCGTTATCAGATTTCTTCTAAAAATAGAAAAAATTTTCACATTCTTACTCTGTGAGAGGGGGTTTTTTAGTATCAACACGCAATATCATTGGTTGTTGTCTATCTAATATGAGACGATTTATAAGATAAAAGGGTTTACGGAAATACAAACATTGTAAAGTACACATTGTTTTAAATGACACTCTTCTATCAAGGGCACATGTGGTGCTGTTGGATCAGCGCTTGCCTCATAGGCATAAGGTTGTGGGTTCGAGCGCCTGTTGTCCAAGTCTTGTGAACCTTGGGGCAATTTTCTTGTGCATTACCTCGTTTGCCTCTCTCACCACGGAGTATGCTGGGAATGCAACCCCCCCCCAGCATCTTGTATGATGGAGTCGGGCCCAACCCAAACGTAGAGACAGTACTATACAAAAAAGTATTATAAACTTTTTAATGGGCCTACAGGTCACATCTTGGATGTATCAAACTCCTCAACGTTTCGCCCTTTCCATCATCTGGACTCGTATTCTGTAGGCCTCAAATGTTAGAAAACATTAAAAAATAGGGAGCTAAATCTTTTGGTTTCAGAGGTCGCATTCAGGGTTGGACACTAACACATTGTTTTGCCTGTTTTATTTTGAAAAGCTCGGTGGCCTGCCAAAGATTGTATACAAACTTTAAAAATGTTTCTTTGTAAAAAATCAACTAAAAGCCTCAAATACTTCACTGGTCAGAGCCAATGAACAAATCGTGAGCCGAGAATTACAAGGTTATAAACTGACTCTTTTTGGTCATTGAGATATGACCATTTTAATTGCACCAAAACAATATAAAACAAAAATATATTTCCCCGGACCCAAGGGGACCTTTTTAACAAATTTAAAGTTTGAAAAAAACAAAAAATTAAAAAACTGAAAAAAATAAAAAAAGTAAAAATATTTTTCTTTTTTTAAAATTCAATTAGTAGAAACCTGTACTTCTCAGCCTACGAAAATGATTAATTAGGCTCGATTGATATAAATGACTTAGATTATGATTCTTTATTAGACAGCGGTAATGCAGATTCTCGCCTAGACATGTGTCACCCCAAACCTAATAAACATAGTAGAATTTGCAACCAATCTACTGGTTTTTAGCATGCCTTATACTGAGAGTATATCATAGCATGTAGTTTTGGTTATCAACGTATGGATAACCACTGCACGGACATTCATATGCGGCCATCTAATGTACTTTTATTATTTATTTTCAAATCGATCTACTTTGCCAAAATCACTTTGGAAATCAAGATATGGTTCATGTTTAAAAGTAATATTAATCCACCAAACCTGTAGGAAAGCGTTCATATTTCCTTCTATACACCGCGACCGGTCTCTGGACGCGAGGCCTTTTGCATTCAGGGATGTTGCACCAAATTATTTTAAGTGTATTTTCTAAATTACTTTGTGGCGACTCGTCGATTTAGAAAACAGATCACCTGCGGTAAAATTGTTGGTGTGCGACGCTATGCACGATTGTAGAAGTTGTATAAGAAGAAAGAAATGAAGAATGTAGTACGTGTATGGCATTACCCGTAACCAGGGGACAGGTCAATATTTTTGGAGATAGATGTTAAGATTTTTTGAAGTCCACAACCCCTAAAACAGTACTTGCGTGAACAAGGAAGGATGAAGGACAAAATAATTGTGTATGAACAAGAAGGTGGAGGAAATGAAACGGCAAGGAATATGACTGGGAGAGCATAGAAGAGCATCAGAGAAAAGCAAAAAAAAAAAAAAAAAAAAGTGAAGAAGAAACACAAGCATAAGTGATATATTAGTGATAAAATACCGAGTGAATAAAAAAGCACCCTGACTTCACCCACCATTTTGCATCTTTAAGGAATATATAGGTTACTTCTGATGACGGTGTTCATTGAATCTACAATAAATTAATATTAGTTTCTAAATACATGTTATAAGCAGATCGTAACATCTCCATAATAGTTTGAGGCGTTTTGAAGGTATGTTTTCATTATTTTAAACCGTATAATGCAACAAACGTATTGCATGCTCGTTAGTATACGTCTTATTAGTTTTCAAACAAACAACATGAAAACAAGACATTTACAGAGGTTTCCATGGCACTTCATTGCATCTTGCTGCCATGTTTTGACTCAAAAGTTTTAAACCACTTCAGTTGCAAAGAATACTGTAGATGTAATTGAAATTACTGTGCTAAATCAAACAAACTGTGAAAACATTCGCAATAAACACAGGCAATTAATACAATGGCAACAGGTAAGCTGTAAAGTAAGGTGTATTGATAAATCTGTGAATGGGCTAGAGAACCTCACCATGACCTCGAGTAATGCTAGTATTGAAGGTTTAAATGGCATATGACTTAAAATGATATGCATTAAGTTTAACTTTGTTTGATCGGAATTGAAAGTAAATTTTGTTTCGCAGTTTTGGATGACTTTGTTGCTTCCTCTAATTGGCGTTATGTTCTTCTACGGCTGTAAAGTGATTCTTTGTTATTTGAATTTTATCGAAATTCATGACGCTTCGGCTCTTCGGTATCACACGTTATAAAAGAGTCCAAATTAATCAGTCGTTTTGTCGCTCAAAATAATGCGTAAGGCACTATTTGGTGGTAGATGTAGTGTTTTGCGCAATTATTCTTATATGAGCTTGCTTTAATTGTAAACATTACAATAGTATAGTTAACCTATTGGTCTGTAACTCAGACAAAGAGCTAAATGGTTAACCAATGACCGAACATACTGGTCCAGAGCTTGGTTAATACACCTTGCGTGCACTATTTTCTTGAATGCTATTTGAACAAACTGAAACAAAAGTTATTTTGTTAAAGTGATGTGATTTCATGATCGGTATGGTAAAATGGTATGTTTTATCAAATTAAATGCAATTTGAACAGAAAATTTAAATAAAATACTCCGCGCGCGTAAATCTCACATCTATTTGCCCATTATCGGCCCATTAGCGACCTTGGAGTATCTCGAGATGGGATCTTCGGTGTACTTAACATTTTATGGTTACCATATATGTTGGAATTTTGTTCATTTGGTGAAATAAGCTTGTACGTGGGCGTGATGGCGTTGTATTTCTTCCGTGAGAGTTTTAAATGTGAATGAAAGATGACCAAAGTTGCCTTTTTTCTTAGACTACCGCGTATAAGTGAGTTAATGGTGTTCAAACCATAGCAGTGCTATTTACTATTGTGTTATTCGATTTTTTCACTTGACTTAATTGATTTAGTATTATAAAAAATGTATAGATTCAATTGTATATTAGAACAACTGCTCAGATTGCGTGACCCATGTGTATTGTGTGACAAGCTTATAACTGTACCAAGTTGTTACCAGCGAGTGTCGTATGGCAAGAGCGCAATCACTCTTGTATCATTTTGCTCTAATTCATGTCACACTACATCCTGGAAAAGCAAAACGTCTGATTGATTTCTTACAGTAGATTCCTGGAATATATGGATATTGAAAAGAAGACATCATCAACAAATACTTGTTCTTTGACTTAGTGCCCCCATGCTCCTGGAGGAAAACAAATTTGCGTTATATAATATACAGATTCAACCGGAGTAAATAAAATTAAAGGCAAGCCTCAACGGTCTCCAAACTCAAATTCGCCCTCTTTCGCTAGCGCGGCATATGTATTATCTTACTGGAAGACACGACCTTCGTTTGCACTTATTGATGGAAGAACTCCAGGTTTAAAATTTCATCAATGTAGCATTATTTCTCGGTTAATGTACCAGTTATTGTTATGCAGCTTTTGCATCATTTCCATGTTATACCACCCCAAACCACCATCGATCCGCCGCCATATCTGTTGTGTTCCTTTATAAGATGTCAAAGAGCCTCCCCGAAGGCACCCTGCCTTCCGGGGGGTGTCTGGAGCATAATTGGCGCAAAATAGGATTACATGATGACGATAACATACTCAATGCTCGGAAGGATAACCGACTTTCATTAGTGAACAAGACGTTATCCAGTCATTGTTTTCAATTTCCCTTAAACCCCGTCAGACGACTTTGAGCATGTTACCGATGTATTGTCTGTATGTCTTAGCAGGAGAAAATCTATCCCATTTAGCAATAATAGTGAGGACACTCTATAGGGGGCGTTCAGAGTCGTTCCCCCTTTCAAACGTCTTTCTCTGAAGAAAGCGGGTACACCATTTTCTCACAATTTATCTATCGCGTCCTGTTTTCTTACTCACTTCATGTTTTTGATCGCGACTATATTTTATTAAACTATAGAGGGTATTGTCCTGATTGCATATTTTATTTACATGATATGACAACGGGCATTCCTAGTTGAGGAAGCTTATGTGCTAATAGCCTCCGTACTTGCGAGGCCGTTAACAGTGCCGTTGTTCTAATACTAATTGTAGTACAATACTGTTCTAAGTAATAAGTAATTATACTACTCATTTTTCTACTAATTGTACTACTGCAATTTCTAAGTACGACTGCTTGGTCGTGTTTTCTTAACTCTATCTAACTCTTGTGGTTTGTCTTTCCGTCACAATAAATACCTTTACATCGTGCTGATTAAAAATTTAAAATCCAATTTCAGACACAAATCCCGAATGCATTGATCTGTAAATAAGGGTGGCGCCTCCCTGACACGCAGGTAACTTGAATAAATCCCGCCAGAATTAAGGAAACAGCTACACACACGGCCAAGGAAACAACTTATCTACTTTGTGTTTTAATAAATGTCACGCGTATTATATCCCTAAATAAGCTTCTAGTTGTACAAGACGCGAGGTGACTTTCCTTTTTCTTTTTTTTTTCTTTTTTATTCAAGGCATTTAAGAAAATGGCATGAACGATTATACTTTTAATTTGTGCAACGGTTAAGCCAACATGGATCAATACTTTATACTTAATTAAAACGTCAATCGTTCTGCCCTGTAAGGAGGTGTACCTAATAGAGGTATTGAATAACTTATACGATGTGTTAACACGCGTGCATGGTTGGGTTCAACATTCGGTCCCCCTAGGAATCTGTTACCCATGTTCTTTTGATGCTATCTCTTTTTTCTTTTGGTTTATAATTACCACGTACTACTAAAATATCAACTTGTAACCGCAGCACGTCAGCCAATCAATGGACTGCCGCAGACAGCTCTAACGGTGCTGCACTGATTGTATAGCGAGGCCTTTCCCCCATCCAACCCTAAATTGAGCTACCCTATTTGATTTAGTATTTACTCGGGGATCAGCCTTGTTCCAGTCTTCCTTGGTAGTACACACAAACCCATCTGGAACCACTTACTAAATACACCTACTGAATGCTGCAGTATCTCTTGTTTATCATTACTCATTATTTGTTTGTTTGTTGGATTTTCACTAGAGGAATACCTTCAAAACCCACACGGACACGTAAGTCAAATCCGTCAAATCACCATTTTTGCTGTTTATCTGCCTCGTGTGATTATCAAAGAACAATCAAACATCCTCATAAAATTGAAAACATAGGTTTTGTTGTAAAAAAAAAAAAACAATCAATGAGAAAATACTTTGAAATAAAAAAGCTGTTTTGACTGTAGTGAGATTTAAATCCTTAGAATGAGAAGCAAACCAAATTACCCCATACAATACGTTAGGAAAGATTCTCTCGGCTGTGCCTCCGATACAATAGAGGTCCTTCCCAATGCTAAAGAACGCAATGTCATGTATCATCTCCGAAACAGGCGCCTTATGATAATGAAGAGACGAGTAAGTGTAACATCAATTTATTTCTTTCAATCCCATATAATTTAATGGTTAATCAACCTCATGGTGATGATGAAAGTGGGGGCATTTTGTTACTGTTAGGGATATGTTTAGAGAATAAAAAGATAGGATTTGTTGTTTTGCCTACTAAATCGTGTCATTGGAGGAAGTCCACATTTTGAGTAGTAGAGATCACCAACTTCGTCGAGCCCGGGGGGAGGGTCACTTTCAAAACATCCTGTCTCATAGATGAGCTCACCTCTTGCTATCAGCCACTAAAGAGTGGAAAGGCCCAGGGGCCTGATAATCTACCAGCGGAGTTCCTGATGCACGGCGACTCACGATGTCTTGAATGGATACAGGAATCTACAAGTTGCCTTACCAACCAGTCTTAACCAAGATCTGGAGGAGGCTACTATCATCGCAATCCCCAACCAAACAAGCCTGTCGACATTCTTCTAGAAATACGCCCGATATCCCTACTTGTATTTCCTCAAAACTCTTGAGAGGATGATCTTGCCCGCTGGAGCCCGTGTCGAACCCCATCTGCCTGACGAAAAGTATCGTAAGCAGGCGTCACGTCTTGCGTGGACCTTCTGGAGCATACGGCCCGTGTGACACGGGGCTTGACAATCAAGCTTTTCAGGACCATCCCAGATAATCACCTTGTACAATTCATGGGACAAGGCTTGCAAACCGAGCTTTGTTCTTGACCAGTGATGGGCAGAGTTAGCCGTCTCTGTCGTCTGAGGAACGAGTACACAAGGAATCTGTACGGCTCACATGCTGCTTCAACTTGATATCACTCGATTTACCTAAACCACCATTCTAGACAATATGGCTACGGCGACAATCTTAGCCCCTTCTCCACTCGGACAGTAGCTGGACAGAAGAGAAAGTACACTACTGCAGATCATGGCCCATACTTGCAGCATATCTCAGGACCTGGAGACTGAAGCTGTGCGAAGCCAAAACCACCGCTACGGCCTTACATCTCAACACCAAAGAGGCTCATCGCTTCAATCAAACTCGATTGGAGGCCTCTGCCATACAATCCTACACCAACCTGGAGTGAAGTCTGACCGGCAGCTTACTTATCGGCGACTGAGTCGTATGCGCCAGGTATTCTTCGAGGAATAATCCCCCTGTGCTGGATCCTCATGGGGTGCCAGCCCGACTATACGCACCATCTCCTTGGATCTGGTATACAGCGCTGCTGAATATGCCGCCCAGCATGGGGCAACAGTCTCACACAAACCAACTGGACACAGTCCTCAACGAGACCTTGAGACAATTACTGGTGCCTCCGTCCCACTCCATCTGGTTTCTACCAGTGCTTTTTTCTCCTTTCCATGCATTTCCACCTCAGTTGCTTCGTAGAGAGCACCACATGCACAAACTGGGAATTAAGGCTCTGCTGGCAACAAGAACCCCCATGCTGCATAACACTGTCAAGAATCACACCAAGATCGGCAGACAGAGATGTCTCTCGTCGACCTTTCTGTCGAAACGCTGCTAAACTCCTACAGCTCCCATTCAACATCTTACAGACGTGGAACACTGCTGGGAGAGATAAATTCAAGCCAGAACCAACACATGGAAGTAATCCTCAACGCAAGGGAATGGGACCTAAACAGGATTCGCGCAGGAGTCGGTCGCTTCAACAGCACTATGCACGATGAGGGCTGGAGACCATCTCAAGCTGGTAATGTGTCTCAATATAGACTGCGGGTGGGAGGGGATCATATTCTCAAATGAGAGCCCGACCTATCAATAGTGGGCTGGCCTCCACAGTCTACAGCATATTTAGCTGCTGCTCATACGCAAGAAGAAGGAGTGAAGCAGCCAGACGTGTTACACACCCTCTGCTGGATCATATTGAGGAACCCACTGTGTTTGGATACGTTAAG
This sequence comes from Ophioderma brevispina, assembly GCA_023653785.1. NCBI lineage: Eukaryota > Metazoa > Echinodermata > Ophiuroidea > Amphilepidida > Ophiodermatidae > Ophioderma > Ophioderma brevispina. The sequence goes on from JAMKCH010005783.1 coordinate 52,396, forward strand.
AAGCAGAACTTGTACAGGGGGTGTTGGTTCTTTGGGGGGGGGGTCAAAAGTTTAAGTTGCTCCGATTTGGATAAAAAATAATGTAAAATTGGTGGTGGAGAAGAATATAAGAGGGGTAACATAAAGAAAGATTTGACTGTCTTCAACGCTTAGTTTCCGAAGGTAGGGGGCACAGAAGTTAAACGTCCATTGCATTCAAGTGGGGGTGACCTTGTTTCAAATCAGGGGTTCGTGTCAGGTGTCTACACATTAAACCTCGTCTACCCAAGGGGGGGGGGAGTGGTTACCCCCCCCCCCTACCGGAAACTTCGCCCGGTGCGCTAAAAACGCTAAACAAAAAATTCGTAAAAAGCTTCAGGTAATCCGTTCTCTCATCCTTTGCGTCATTTTAGCGAAAAAAAATGTGAAGGTAGTACCTTCACCGGGGTTAGGGTATGCCGTCAAAGCGAAGGGTAAGGGGGGGTGGTTTGACACCCAAGGATATTTTATGATGGATTTTTGAAAATATTATCACAGTATGGCCTCTAAAAAACTCTATATTTATGTAAAACTAGCCAATTGCCATTCTTTAGAGCTGGAAAACCGCATGATGAAAAAATCCGATATTCCTACGTTTTTTAGCGCAAATTGGATTTTCGCCCTATTTTTGTGAAAATGCCAATTTGGCCGAATCGGCGGCTTGATGACGTCATTGTGACGCAATACTAGGTATGTTAGTACTTACTTTGGTATCAATGGAAAGGGAGGACCATAGCTATCCACTCGTATCAAAGCAGAAAGCTCGGGCTTTTAAAAAATTCTCGAGGGGGGGGGGTCTGGGGGTAACCACCCCCCCCCCCCCCCCCCCCCCCCCTTGGTAAACCGTGTTATCACAAAAAAAAGGCTTGGTAAGACGAGGGGTTTAATCACTCAAACCTTTTTTACTCGACATGTGTTACAAATGTCTTAGAAATGTAAAAGAGGGGATTTCCCAAATTCGTCCAAATGTTGCACTTGATTGGTTACCAGAAAATACTTAAACATGTCTTTTTAACGCGTTAATCAATTTTAAAATAAGAAAACATTCAAAAAAACAAAAAATATTTTTGTTAAAAAAAATTCCCAATCACCCCTTTAGCAAATGGGGGGGGGGTGTTGATAGTAGAGCCGTCTCCACGAAACAGGTTTATTGAGTAAAATAAAATTTTACCAGACTTTACCCTTTAAATTACGGTAAACATAAAAATTACAATTTGGAAGCAGAAAAATGTAAAATAAACAGTGGTTAGACAAATAATACTACACATGTCATTACTAAAGAAGACGGTCACATGCCGTCCGAGGACTGGTCATCTCCAGCCTCCGCCCTCGATATTCGAATTCCATTCTGTCGGGTGCACGCCAATCTGATATCAAGCGCCTCCAGAGTCTTCAAAACCAAAGCTGCACGCTTAGTCTTTGCTTGGGGACGAGACCAGTCGCCGGATGGCTTGCTTGACTCTTTACATTGGCAACCTGTAAAAGAACGTTTTCGTTACAAGATTGTTTATTCATTTACAGTGTATCAATGGTCAGGCTCTTCATACCTAGTGTCTCTGTTTTGATTTTGAGGAATGTAGACCAAGACTCCGTTCCTTTTCGATCGTACTCGTCTCCTCGTTCCAAGGACTAAATTAAAAGCTGGCGACCGCTCCTTCGCTGTTGCGGACACCAAGAACAGGACGAGTTGGCGACTGATCTTAGAAGTGCGGGATTCTGTTTTGGTCTTCAAAACCGCATCCTGAAGTAATATCTTTTTCCTCGTTAATATGTTTCTCTTTTGTTTGTAATATTCACGTTTGTGTTGTTAAAGCGCCCTTCCTTGTGAAGCGCTATATAGGCTCTGTAATAATATAATAATAATATAATTTGAAAAAAAGAGTATTTATACCCTAACCGTTCATGATATTCCGTAATATTACGTTCTTTGTCAATTCAGTGTGTTTAATGTAAGAATAGGAAAATTAAAAATAAGTTACCTATAAAATGTGTTAAATAACGTCGTAAGTCACGTATTACAAAAAATGCAAACTCCTTTTCTATCCTTTTATTTTAAAAATAGTTTCAAAAAACTCTTGTAAACGCGCTTTCCTTTTTTGGGGGGGCTTTTTGTATATAATTATTTAGTTTATTGAAAAAGTAGTACACATATATATGTAATTTTAGCATTGAGGATATCTCTAAAGTCATGTAGTGTAGTGGATAAGGTTTAGGACTTGTATTTAAGGCCCTGTGTAAGGTATGTATTAAGTTTACTCTCAGATGATGACTCCTCGGTAGTTTCTCTGCAGAGCAATTGATTCTAGCCATTTTCCCCTTCTTACTTCCTTTATACATGTATCTTCAGTTCAAACCTTATCCTTCAGTCTGTCATGCAGCCTTTAATCAGGGTGATACGGTCGACAAAATGAATAAAGTACTCATTAGGAATAAGACAAGAGAAGGGAGTATTCAAAATCAGAATGGAATTCCAGTGATGCTCTTCGGAGGTTTGTTGCCACCTGATCAATCGTTAATGTAAAAGGAGTTGATATGTGATAGTGCTGTTCTTTATTGATGAGTCAGCATGAACTAGAGTAAGATAAAGGGTTACATGTAGTAGTCACAAACGATTTTAGAAAGGTGATATAATTGCAATCTGTGGTGTTATCTAAGAATGGGAAAGAAGATTCTTGTTACGTGCACACACACCACATTTTCGATTATACAGGGGTCCAACCCAAAGAATGTCAAATTCATAAACATGAACATTGGTACACCATTTTGATAAGGTGTATTTAGGTTAATGGTATGGAGCACCATTCGTGCAAACTAGAGCTGCATTTGAGTAAAAACAAGTGTTATGGGCAGCTTCAATTCAACCGGTTCACCGGTGATTCGTGGTGGTTAAACCTTGTTTTATTGTTTAGACCAAAAAAGGTCGATTACAACCGCCGGAAGACCCAACGCATCCGGCGAGCTACTGTTGGTTGAGTTTTGCATCCTTAAGGAATGGAATGTTCTTCTAATTCATCTGGTTGAGTTTTTAATGAACCTCTCGTATGCTCGTGGAATATTCTTCTAGTTGATTTGGTTGAGTTTTGAATGAACCTCACTTAACCTTAAGGAGTGGAATGTTCATCTAATTGATTTGGTTGAGTTTTGAATGAACCTCCCTTAACCTTAAGGAATGGAATGTTCTTCTAATTGATTTGGTTGAGTTTTGAATGAGCCTCCCCTACCATTACCGAACACAAAGTACCTCGGCAACTACACAATATTAACCTTGTAAGACAAATATAATATAAACTGTAATAAGTTTATTGAAAAAGTGTTCTACTTGTATATATAATTTAGTGGTAGAAAGCAAACTAGGAAAGATAATGAAAAGGGAGCAAAGCATAATGGAAATTTTATTCCATAAACTTACGTCTAATGCATCTTTAAAATCCAATCACCTGTAAGACGGAGAACCATTATAATTCATGTTTGTCATGAAATGAGTGAACAAAATGTCAATGGTATTTCAACTCTAATGGTATTACAACTGTAATGTACCTCCAAACAAACTGTTACAGTATAAAAGCGGTGAAATGAAGATTGAGATCGAGCATCGTTTATTTTATCTGGATAATAATTGCTTCAATTGTCTTTGAATAAAGCATCACAGGTAGAAACAATAGTATATTTTCTTTGTATCTTTCTTACATTAAACAATTAAAGTTTAATATGAATTGCAACATCGTACATACAGTAATGTAATCATTGCATGTGAAATCGCTCCACGGCACTCTGCACTGCTGGTACGCGTTTAATTGTGTAAATAATTGATCAGAAGCTGTATCGCCGGAGGTAAAATCTTGAAGAAGCCGAAGAAGGGCGGTGTGACAGGAGATATAGTCCTCTGGATTCACAGTCCGCCTACAACTGCAAAGAATAGGCCACTCGATTCAGTTGACTCTTTAGGCAACATTAGTTTCACGCTTTATTCTGTTGTCATCTATGGAGCTCGGACTATGGCTCCTGGCGGACCATGTCTCCTTTACACTGGTATAATATTGGCAAATTAAATTATAGTCTTTGGTCCTATTTACGGTATCCGACCATACAGTATACATACACACACTGACCAAAAGTAATGTAACACGTACAGAAAAAGTATTTCATAATCACAAATAGTCTTCAAATTGTACAAAGAGTTCGTGACTACATATTATGCAATTAATCCAAAATCTCATTCCAGTCCACACAACCTCTACAATTTTCTCCTGTAAACATTTACAGTAAACCCTGATAAAGCTCTATAATTCTTTTAGCGGATATTTGGGAACCATTTTTGGAGTTCCTGTGTCTGTAATCCTTCTGGGGTACAATAGACAAGTTATCGTTCGCCAGCGCAATCAAATCAAAGGGTTTTTTTCTTTTTCTTTTTTTTTTTTGCATTCTTGTATCCTTGGGAATAACATCTGTTTGAAAAAATACAACTTTGGAGTTAAGTACGTCATGTGTAGTTAATGGTACAATTTGATATCAATATGTGATTGTGATTTTTTTTTTTTTTTTTTTTTTTTTTTGTCACCCATGCCAAAAAAGAGGGGCTAGCTAAAAATGCGGGACTACCGCTAGGGCTATCAAATTCACAATAATTAAGTTGTAGTCCCGCTAAGGGTATCCAATTCAGTTGTCATTGTGGCTGTTTCAATGATACAAATAGGAAAAATTATACTAAACATATTAGCAAAATAGTCTTGCAGTAG
>JAMKCH010005784.1:0-37030 GCA_023653785.1 Ophioderma brevispina
GGTACCGCTAGAAAACGGAGCCCCAATTTACGACGTACTTACTCTTTGTCCAACCACCGGAATTCAATACGCAATAACTACCGTTTAACAATTACAAAACATGTTTAGGTATGTTAACATACAACACGTTATTTGCAATCCTCCAATGAAATATAAATCAGCTATCAGCAGTTTGAATACAAAACCCCCAGCAATCGAGAGACAACGATTGGGACGGTGGGGGATTCCCTGAATATGGTACACATTCAACATGGTGACCTCAGCGGGTCAACATGTACCTCCTATAGAACACAACATGGCGCTGAGTTCGAGCGATCTTTATAGCGGTTGCCCGGGAGCGGTCACTAAACCGGTTGATCAGCCTTCTCTAGATTTGTAAATCTTATATTTTTCCTATCCAAGTTTTCTTCCTCCATTGCGCACCCAAATTTGGCACATCACCCTTATTTATGGGCAAATCCTGGCTGCAGTTCCACCCCATAACCCGTTTCGGCACATGCTTCTCTATCAGCGATGCCCCAAGCTTCCAAATTTTCAACCCAAAGACAGCGCTTTTTAAAATTGAGCAAATTTCCACAAAAAAATCAAACCTTATTTAGGGCATTTTGTGCTACCTTTACCAAAAATCCTTTTTTTTTGGCTTATTCTATTGCACCTGAAATGCACCAAGCTTGAAGCAGCTCCTTACACCCATATTATTTTCAAACGGTGAAATTAATCTTTTTAGTGCGCTTCGCGCAAAATTCAAACAATAGTCATTTGAAAGACTATTTTTCAGACTGAAATTAACCGTGATTATAGCCCAAAATTGGTGGTGTACAATTGTGTCCGGGGGGGGGGGGGGCCCTCACCTATGAAATTGTATACGGGGTGTAATAGGCTCGCGCTTCCAAAACCCTGGGGCAGTGGTGTGACACAGAGGACTGGAAATAGGGATCTAACAGAAACAGCCAAATTGCCCCAACAATCATACTGACTTTCAGAGTGTAAAAAATTGGTAAAATTTTTTTTATTTTTTGCTTTTTTTAAGTTTTTTAACTTTTTTAATTTTTTACAAAAAAATGAAGGTTTTTTGGGTGAAAGTTTTCAAAATTTTTTCCTTCCTCCGCCCAACTAAATAGGGGTCCTTTGGGTGACGTGGTAAATTCACAAAATATTGTGATCTTTGGGTGATGTTTTTTTATTTAAATGGGGGTCTTTGGGGGGACAACGATGCTGAAACGGGGGATTATTATCAAAAAATCCTCTGCAAAATCATGTTGAGTAGCTTCACACACTAAATACCACGCGTGTGGACATTGGAAACTGACATAAATTGAAATCAACTTGGAGGATTTATCGCCTAACAATAGATTAACACCTGATTTTGGCATTAGACCTACAAAATCGAAGATTTGTAATGATGTCAATTTTGATGAATGCAAGAATTAATAAAAAAAAGATTCTCGTTAGCTTTGGTTGGTAATGAATCCGGGTAATTACATTCATGATTACACTACTGACACGCCCATCCATCTACGATTCACGTTCTTTGGATTTTGCATATGTGGATCTCCAGGCTACATCTTGCCACAATATTAGCTCTGATTCAGAGCCCCCTCGGTTTTTTGTTTTGTTTTTTTTTTTGGTTTTTTTCTTGTAATCATTTTTTTTTTTTTGGTGAAAGTTCGCGTATTTTTTGGGCCCTAACGTACGGGAAATGGTTCTGGCTCTCACATACTCTCACATAAAAAGGATTGAAATATCTGGGCGAAACTTTACGGTTGGGTTGGGGTAAAGGCATTTCCCGGGTTTGGTTTGGGTGGGGACGTGCCTTCCGAGAGTCTGGAAGTAGTAACCCATAGCTATACATTTTTGTTTCCAAAAAGGGACCAAACCTATTATCAGCGATGATAATTTAGGGGGCAAATTTAACCCAAATTTGCCATTTATTTCCCAAAATGTTGTCATTTTAAAGCAATTTTGTTCCCGGATTGACACAGAAACTTTGACTATTTCCCAACATTTTTAGAAAAGGATTTGGCTATCCTTCTGATTGAGAAAATTTGACAATTAATTTTCCAACCAATTTGAGAAACTTTGAAAAAGAACACCATTGCTGTACCAAAAATTGACATGAAATAATTGAATATACCAGAAGGTTGAAATGGGAAACCGATGTCTGTGGCATATCCCCCCGATGGTCATTTGTGGTGTGGTTGGGAGTACCGCCCCCCCCCCCCCCCCCAGTGGGTCAATTCTAGTCAAAATTAAATCGTTTATATACTTCTAATCGGGCCATCCCCTTTTAATTGCATGCCACTGCAGGTTAGTAAACCAGACCGGCAATCTTCGCGGCTATTAAGCTAATTAGTAATACGGCTACAAGTAATATTTACTTTAGGGCCTAAAATTTTTTATATGTCATTGTCATTCGACCTCTACACCATGCCGTACAAACATTATACCAAGGACTCGAGTGCATATATAAGTGCGCGAGTGGCCAGTCAGCCTTCTTGTAGTCAGGCTGGAAGGTCACCAATTATTTCGTCCCGAAAAATACGTTAATGATCATGAAGCGAATTAATGAATAAAAAAATAGCTTAAAGTATGTTCAACTGATATATGAGGTATCTTTATCCTCTTATTTTTTTTTGTTTCCAAAAAAATAATAATTTTAGGAAATAAATATCAAAGCGGGTCAAACTCGCCCACGCGATCATGATTTAACGGAGAACAAAAAGGTCACGAAATTTGCTGGTCCAAATAACACGTTGGAGATCATTAGAAAGTCTTTAATGAATTAAAATACTTAGTATAAATCCATGTGAATGTTTTACAGTAGGCCTCTTATTGTTCCTTTTATCACAAGAAAGAAAATAATAATTTTACATAGAAAATAGCACAAAGGTCAAAACTCGAAGGACCATGGGTTATTAAGCCACGAACTTGATGATACCTCGTCACCTAGGTAGGTACCCACAATTAACGTACGTACTTACTCTTTGTCAAAAACGGAATTCAATACGCTCCCTATTGTGTACCACACGTTTAGCTATGTTTACAACCCGTGTATGCAATCTCACTGAAATCAAATCATCTATCAAGCAGTTTCATACAAAAACGTCCGGCGCAATCGAGAGACACGATGGGAAGGGTATTACCTGAATAGGGTACCACATTCAACATGGCGACATCCTGGGTCAACATGGCAGCCCTCCGGGCGAAAACAAACCATGGCGAAGTTCGATGCTTATTAGTATAGATTGAGTACCAGCAGGCTGAAAATGGGACCGAGGTCTGGGGCAAGACCCAGTATGGCCATTTGTGTGGAGAACCCCTGAGGGAAATTCTATCAAAAATTAAAACTTTATATACCTTAAATCGAAATATGAGAATATTTAAAAAAAAAAACCTTTTGACCCATTTTGTAATACAAAAATTGGCATGAAATGAAAAAAGGGTCAATGATATACCAGAAAGTTGAACGGGACCAATGTCTGTAGCACGTCCCCGGTCTACGGCCGACCCAGTATGGCCATTGTGTTGAGAAAACCTGAGGGCACTTGCTATAAAGAAAGAAATCTTATATACTTACATCGGACATGAGAATATTTAAAAAAAGACCGACCCCTTTGCATTACCAAAATTGGCATGAAAAAGGGGTCATGAATATACCAGAAAGTTGAAAAAACGGGACCGATTGGTGTTTGTCGGTAGCACGTACCGTTTGGCCATTTTGTTGGACCCCCACCCCCCCACCACGGGGTCAATTCTATCAAAAATTAAATCTTTATTACTAAATCGGGTCATTCCCTTTTAATTGCATGCCACTGCATGTGTTGTAAACAAAGACCCTGCTTTCTGCAAGCTAATAGCTATAGTAAGTAATTTACTTTAGGCCTAAAATGATTGTCATTGTCATATTCGACCTCCACAGCGTTTCTTGTGATGCAGTACAAACATATTACCAAGGACGCACGGGGTCAAAGTCAGTCTTGTATTCTACAATAGTCAGGCGGAAGTTCACCAATTATTTATTCCAAAAATACGCTAATGCCATGATGCTAATTATAAACAAAAAAATACGTTTAACGCATGGTCAACTGATATATGAGGTATTCTTTATCCTCTATTTTTTTGTTTTCAAAAAATAAATAAGTGTAGAAATAATATCAAAGATGTCAAACGAGATCACGCGATTTAACGCCCGAGAACAAAAGGTCACGAATTTTTGCGTCAAAATAAGACATTGGTGATCATTAGAAAGTCTTTGGAAGGCAAATTCAAAATACGTAGTATAAATCAATTTTGAATGTTTTGCAGTAGTAGGCCTTCTTAGTGTCTCTTTATCACCAACAAAATAAATAATTTTACATAGAAATAGCACAAAGGTCCAATACTCGAAGGACCATGGGTATTTAAGCCACGGAAACATGGACGGCAAAACTCGACCATAGAAACAACGGTACCCTCAATTACCCGTATTAATCTTTGTTTAAAACCACCGGAATTCAATACGCATTTTACTACTGTTTACAAATGTTAAGATCCATGGTTACAACACGTTTATTGCAATCTCAATGAAATATCCTAAATCAACTATAGCAGTTTTAATACAAAAACCCCCGAGCAATCGCGAGACACGATGGGAAGGGCATTACATGAATAGGGTACACATTCAACATGGCGACCTCCTGGGTCAACATGTCAGCCTCCAGGAAAAAAACAACATGGCGAAGTTCGATCTTTATAGTATAGATATCAGTATCTATTTACATGTATGGCATTTTTTTTCTTTTGTATTTTTAGGAACATTTCATCAACAAAAATGAGGTGGCATTTATTAGTGGGGGTGTTTATTAGAAGGGGCAGTGCATTTATTACAGACAATATGGTATTTGATGTGACTTTAAAGCAAAACGAGTCATTTGTCAAGCAAAATCAAATTCAGTTTATCTGCTATTTTTTTGGGCTTCATTTTGCTGAAAACCCCAAGAATGTGCACTTTCAGAGATATGGTCATCTTAGTGTCCCTCTGAAAATGAAATGCAAAAGGTGAGCATTAAAATTTGCTATCTCAAAATTAAAATTTATGACAATAATTCACTTAGCATGATCACATAGGCATGTATTCAACAGCACTACTGCACTCCCCCTGCCACTGGTCATCTTTTTTCTTTCCAGGGCATGGGATTTGTTTATAATACTATCCTCCTTACTCTAGATAATGAAATTATATGAATGTATGACTGTTTTTGCTTGACACAACATATTGTTAAACTCCAAATCTACATTTTTGCACACTTAGGCACAGTATTTGGCAGTGGCGTAACGGGCCTGTCCGCTCTGAGGGGGCAAATTTCCCAGTCTTGGGAAATTTTCCCTCTCAGGGGGGTCAAGAGGCCAATTTTTTCCCGGTCAGAGGGCTAAAAAACAGCTGATTTAGCATGATTTTTGCCAATTTTTTCCCGGCCAAAGTCGTCAGGGGGGGCAACCTGCCCCCTCCCCCACCCGCCTGTTACGCCACTGGTATTTGGCCCCAGAGAATTTGGGCCATTCTTCGGTCATGTTTGTGAACTAAAACTGGTAAATTTTTACTTTCAACCCAATGCTGTTTTGTCAACGTAACCAATCTGTTATTACTCTTTGCATAAATTAATAACCGTGAGTCCAAACCTAACCAAAAAAAAAATATTTCCACTTTCACTTGATTGGTTATTTTGTCGTGGGGCACATAAAGTTTGGTCACGTGTGTGACCATCAGGAGGTATGGAGGGGATAACTCACTTTTTAACATCATAGGGGATGATGCAGGTAATCATCCTTCCTCCCCTGTTTTTGCAAGAAGATTGTTCATTTCTTACATGGAATGCCATATTTCCTGATGCTTTAAAAAGGCAGTATAGACTCAGTGTTGAAAAAACCTCCCATGGAGATCCAATATTTTGAAAAACTATAGACAATTTCAAACATTACAGTTTTGCCAAGGTTATTGAATCCACGTCTCTTCAAAATTTAAGGAGTATTTACATTGATCATAGTTTATTGAGAATTCAAAGTGCCTATCAGAAAAAAAGGTCATAAGCACCGAAACAGCATGACCTAAAATGTCAAAGGTGATATCTTGGAGGGAAACTTGATCAAAACAGTTGTTAATAGCTATGCCTTGATTTAACAGCTGCATTTGATTTTACAATTGCACCCATGCAACTCTCTTCCACCGCTCAATAAACCCTTTGGTGTGTCTGGTGTCCCACTTGCTTGGTTCGTATCCTAATGCAACATTGTAGCAGTCAAGTTCAGCATCGATGGAATCTTATCCGATGAAATTGAACTTGTTGTGGGACACCCCAAGGCTCCATCATGGGACCACTCCAGTTTACCACGTTATTTAAACAATTGGTAATTTATTATTCGCAAGCACAATTTACTATTTTTTATTATGCCGATGATACCAAATATACGGTTGCCTATGACCCGAAAACGTGGTGTTTGAAAACACTCTTGCGTTCAACGTCTTCAAGCTGTATTCATGACATTAGCAACTGCGGATGAAATTAAAACAAGCTTAAAATCAACATGGAAAAAAACTGGGAATTCATTTTGTTTGTTCGGGAACATAACATCAAAGTTACACTCATCTGATATCTACTGTTGGGACAAATCTCGTGTCATGGCATCATTATCCGTTCGTATTCTCGGTTTGTTCACAATGGATTCAACCTTTCAATGAATTAACCATGTATCTCTTCTGTGTAAACACTGACTTTTCAACTCAGAAGAAACATTGCTCGTCTAAGAAGATACGGGAACCTATTATTCGTGCTCTGTATCTCCCGTCTGCACTATGGAAACTCTCTTCTCACAGGTACTACCCAGAAACAAATATTAACAACTTCACGCCTACAACAACAGAGCCGTCCGTATGAATATGTGGCTTAATCGTCGTGATCATGTTTCTCCCTACCTGCTGGAGTTTTACACTGGCTTCCTGTTAAAGAACGCAAAAATTTTCAAAACTATTACCATCAGCTATCAGTGGACAGTGGATTAGCTCCAACCTATTTAATGGATGATCAAATTGTTACTCATCTTTTAATACCAGTCACCGTTTACTTCGATCCTTTGATATTACTAGACTCCACATTCCAAATACAAAACGCTGTCTCGGGGAATCAGTCTTCATGTTGCTGGCCCCCGTTTGTGGAATATGTGCTCCCACAGCATATTCGTGAGGCGTCTACTCTCACCAGTTTCAACAAACTCCTCAAATCCCCTTTCTTTCCTCTGAATAACATTGTATTTCCAATTTGCAGTTATTTGTATTTTTGTTTGTATCATAGTTGTAGTGTCAGGCCATTTGTTAAGCGCTTTGGAATTCCATATAAGGCAGCATATAATATTGTATGTATGTATGTATGTATGATTGAGTCCTTGCCATGTAATTATATTGCAATGTTTTAAAAAAAATACTGTGGCAGTTTCTCATGTGACCGTTGACCTGGGTGTAAATCTTGACTGAACCTTGTTCTGTGCTCAGGACCAGAGTCCTTTGGCCAAATTTGTTCTAAGGCATTTCAAGAAGCAAAAATTGACCTTTAGATGACTTTGATTCTGTGAACTTTGACCCCCCCCCCCCCCCCCCGATAACAACCCTTATGAAATTCATGGATTGATGCCTTGGAAACGGATTGATGAACTATCATATGGGTTGTACCAATGGATAGCTAAGACCTACCGAGTCCATGATTGTACCAAAAAAGGTACAAAAATAACTTGTATGACGTCACAGGATAAAAATGACACTCATGAAAACTGCGAAAATCTAAAAAAATTGCAACTAATTCCATGGTTTTTCGACATTTTTTCAAGCAAAGTTGTATTGTTTTTGGCCAGGATGTGTGTCAAAGTATGCCCACACACATGCGCTAATACAATCAAATAAATAAGATAAAACATAGTGTACCTGTATCCTTGCACAAAAAACTGGATTTCTGCTGTTCTGTGTATTCAATAGGAAATAGCTTTTCTTCGCGGCACGCAGTGCGCGAATTACGTAATGCCCGCTCATAACCGCAAGTCAGATTTTGTTTCAAATGGTCTTAACTTGAGCGGTCAAGGCTTCAAAGAAAAAACTAACAAATAGGTAAGATACACTAAAAATGTTCAAGGTGGGGGGTGGATTCCGCCCAGCCCCCCCCCCCCCCACGGTCCTTTGAGGGTTAAGACTTGTATCCCCCATGTTAAAAAAAGAAATTCTGCCAATGATCCTTTTGATAGACCTAATGCCTCTCTTCCTCAGACTTTAACATTGCAATCAGAAATCAGCACCACATTCTTTCTTGCATAAGTAGGCTACAACCATGCTGGTACTTGTCTGTTTGCCATTTCTTGAAAATTACATAACCTGATTGTACATGTACTTTTTGATTTGAGCATATTTTAGGTTTCAGTGACCAAATTTTGAAGTCCTGATAGAAGGCCAAGTCTTGATTAACGTATTTATTTAATTTTATAGCCAATTGTTTAACATTCAGCATTTGAAAATAGAGCTGACATGTCTCGACCCAGGGGGTGTTTGGAATCAATCCCATAATTTAATTGCAATGTCCTATACTCTACTACTGTACTAAACCACATGTCAGTACCTGGTTAAAAAAGTGTTCCAAAAGTTCAGAACAACAAGACATGTCAGGATCCTGTGAAAAATTCCCTAAGTACTAGGCCTACAATGAACAAAAGTGCAGGGTTTTTTATGTGTTAAGAATAGAATTTATGTGGGATCGAGATGAAAATTTCCCAAAACTGTGCATTGTGGGGATTGACTCAATACACCCTCTGCCCTTACAAAAATGTGATCACCAAATATGCTCACCCCCCCCAAAAAACCCCCCCCCACAAGCTTGTTTGCAAGCTGATACAAGATCGCAAAGAGCACGCTTTTGCGCACCGCAAGCATTGATGAACTTCTGCGCACATGCACCAGCTTGTGAGCTTACAAGACTTTCACGAGCATATGACAACAATTTAAAATTTATGCGGCGTGCAAGCATGCAGCTGTAAGCATGTACTACAGTGTGAATTCAAGCTTGCAGAGTTGCAAGCAGTACATACTTTAGCTTGCAGGTTTGCGCGCATATTCGCGCAGACCGAATGCTGAAATGCCTTGTGGAGGTCCAGTTCCGCAGATCTTGGAGGGAAGACAAACATGTAAGTGTATTTGGGGTAATTCATACAATTGAATAGTATTCTATACACGTGCTTAAATAATAGACAGATGTCCTGAAATAGATTTTAGCAGAACCATAAAGTTTATTTGGGATTATTATCACTCAATATCCGTTAACGGGAAATACTGTTGAAACCATTCAATTGGAAGACATTTTTGTAGCTTAGGTCTCTCAATGAATGTTTTTTTTTAATGTTCTGCATTGTGATGGACAGCCAGCTAGGTTTCTTAATTGCAGTCAAGATGTGCATTTGAAGGTGCTAACTCTGACTGTATCAGAACTGTCAATTTCATTTTCAAGTGCCGGATTACCGATTTGTTCAATAATTGAAATTGGAAGCATGAGTTCAATTACAACTGTTAAAATAAACAAATATACATTCCATTTACTCAAGATACAAAAGGTTTGAAAGTGCTATTACGTTACACAATTACACAATGGTAGAAAATTGGCATTACAGGGATTTACCCTATTTTTGTTAAATTTTATATACTGGGTATATTTGGCCTAATCGCCACACATAAGATTTTGGGATAATTGAGTTTGTTCTGCCGCAGTTGTTTAATATTTGTTTAGCAATTTGGTTTTTAAGGGTCATTACCTGGTTATTCAATTTGAATATTTTTATTTGTGAATGGGATTAAAATTGGCATGTTCATTAAAGGAGCTTTCCTGATTTCACAGTCTCTGTATTTGTTGTATGTCTTCTAATTTCAAGATCTTTCCTCATTCTTACCAGCATACATGGTAGAGGGGCAATTTTGGAGGTGACATGTTGATATAGGCTGTTTAATCACATTTCAACATCAATTACCAACAAGGCGAACTCGTATTACGCGATCCGTAATATGTCCCCGCCGAATGTCCGATCACTACATTCGATAAATGCCACTACCACACCCCACCCCTCCCCAAAACCCGCAACACCCCCATTCTCATCCCAACACCCTGCAAAAACCCCACCCCTCCCCAACACCCCCGAAAACATCACACCCTCAACACCCTGAAGCACCACCCCTCCCCAAAACCCCACCCACATCCCCACACCCTACCCCCTCCACCAACACTTCGCACACCCACCCCACCCCTGACCCAAACACCCCGCAAATACTAACACCGCCCCAATAACGAACCCCCCTCTCCCGCCCCTTCCCCCTCGCCCCCCCCCTCCCTGAATAACTAACCCCCCCCCCAATACACTAAACCCACTCCCAACACCCACCCCTCCCTATGGGATAGTAGTCTCATGTAGAGAAGTAATTTTGCCTACGAGCACGTTCAGATTGATACAGCAAATACGCCATATTTAATTAGCTCATTTGCATACCACAGCCGCTGGCCGCGATTATCACTACTTTCAAATGACCAATAAGAGTGCCCATATACGCTTCATGCAGTGCAGACATTTGAGATTCCAATGACAGTATCCAAAAATATACAATTACGCTGATGTGTGCTATAATTAGCTCATTTACATACTAATTGCCGAAATAAGCCCCAACGTAATCAGGTCGGATTGAAAACTCTCAGCCCACTTTCCTTCCACCAAGCTACATCATTTATATGCCTTATGAAACTCCAGGGAAAACTGTAAAACAGGCCTTGGCGGACCATTTCATAAATAGGCAACGGAGATTCCTTAATTAGAAGTTTCGCCAAAATCTAATCAGGTCAAAGAACTCACCACCGTCTTCTTTCCACCAAGTTACATAATTGTCACCCTTACGGAACTCCGGATAAATCGTATACAACATGGGTTAACATTTTTATCACGGACGAACGGACGGACGGACGAACGGACGAACGGACGCTGCTCATTTTATAGTCCCCGTTCCGAACTCGTTCGGCGGGGACAATTAACCAAAAACCCTTCTACTCTGAAAATGTTATCACATTCACCCAAAGACCCATATATTTGGGAAAAATTGACAGATTTAACTCCAAGACCCCATTTTTTATGTTTTTTCATAGGTGTCACTGATTTTGATCATGCAGCTAAGCTCGCGGCAAGCTCGCGCAAGCACATACAAGCTCTATTGTATGCGAGCTGGCACAAGCTTGTGCGTGCTCACATTGGAGCTTGTGGGTGCTCGTTCTGTTCCAAATACGAGCTCGTGAAGCTGAGCGCGCAGCTAAGCTCGCGCAAGCACATACAAGCTCTATTGTATGCGAGCTGGCACAAGCTCGTGCGTGCTCACATTGGGAGCTTGTAAGTGCTCGTTCTGTTCCAAATACGCGCTCGTGTTAGCTCACAATGTGATTGTTTTAGCTCGTAAAGTGGTCGTAATAGCTCGTAAAGTGATCGTAATTAAGCTCGCAATGTGCTTGCAACAAGCTTGTTATGTGCTTGCAACAAGCTTGCAACAAGCTAGCTCGCAAATATGCGCGTCATTTTCATAAGGGTGGTTTTGACCTTTGTTATTGTAACCACTGGGCCTAGAAAAAGGTCACCATGGAAATTGTTTGCAAAGTTTACCTTTAAACTTCATCTGACCCCCTCCCTAGGAGTCACTCGTATAGAACTTTAATGTCGCAGAGCAGACACTGTAATTCCCCCTCTAAAACACTGACCTAGCAGAGTAAAAAAATCACCTTCACTGAGCCGCAGCGCGTAGCCAGGGGGGTTGCGACCACCCCCCCCAAAAATGACAAGGTTCCGCTTTATTAATTGACGTCCGCTTTGTCTGTTGAAAGGTCCACTTTGAATATTAAATTTGGCGTTGCCTAACTTCTGTTGTTTCAAATGTTGGTTTTGTCATGGTATTGGTTATGTGAATGAATAAGCAGTGTTTAATACTATTTGAATTACGCATGGCTGGTGTATTATACTGTTGTCTCAACGTTGCGATGTTGTCAGTTGTCCTTCCCCCCCTTTAGAATTCGTAGACGACGGTGAAAAAAATTGGGTCAACCAGGGAGCGCAGCGAGCAAAAAAATTGGTTTGTTGGTATGCAAAAGGTCCACTTCGGCAAAGTCCGCACCCCCCCACATAATTCCTGGCTATCGGCCCCTGACTGAGGCCCTGCTAAAAATGCTAAATACACTTCATGATGTGGAGCTAAAAGACAGCACATAAAATCTCTATAAGAAGCAGCATATACCTTAATTTGAGAAATGATATTGACCTCAAATGACCCTAAGAAAAAAAAAAAAACCAAAACGACTAACACCTCTGATGAAACTTGGGTTGATAACTTTTAACTTTTCAATGAGAGAAATAAAGTTCTACCTATTCCTACTATAAAGCTCCTACTGAATAAGTTCCAACCTACCAATCTAGACTAATTACAACATACCTTAATTTTGGAGTTGTATATTTAGTAAAATGTTTACAAATGCAAATGAGAAATAGCACTTCGTATTTTTTACCTTATCCAGACTCCAAATGTGAAAGGATGCCCGCCCAAGGAATAAAGCACCCTGGGCACTTATTAGAATGAACATTAAGGAATCAAACATAGATATAAATTTATTGCAAAACGCAATAAACTGATTTAACACAGGAAAGATTTCCTGATCCCTTTTTGGTCTGCTTGGTTTACGGGCTTTGGTTCCCGATTGGTTATGGGAACCAATCATGCTTCGCCCTTTTGTCTACCACAACCAATCAGGGTGTTGTATTCTGGTAAATAGACTCAAGATCACTTCAAACAAAATGGCCAAGCTCCAATGTTCCTGGCGAATTCAATAATTCAATGCCTTTGTATTTTTAAAGGGGCATTTTGTAATCCACCGCCTCGTCCCGACTTACTAAAAAATGTTGAGATTTTTATATCATCTGAACCGTCAACATAGTAATCCATGTGTACCTCATCTTTTGTGGCAAAGTCGGTCGTAATCGTGCAGAAATTCGCACTTTTGTATTTTTCTGTCTGTAAATGGCCAGAAATTAGCACATTGGCCTATGGAACCGTGGAAACAACATTTGTCATACCACCAAACCGCAAGGTTGGGATCAACTAAAAAGGTGTGAATAACCTTTTTTCAAGAATATCTAGTGAACACTGAATAAAACAGAACGAAGGTGCTGGAATCACAAATGCACCTTACATGTACATAACTGAATGGTGCATTTATGTAAATATATTTTTCATTTTGATGTATGAAATTAGAATACGAAGGGCCAAATAAAATCATCATGATCACATTGTATTGACCACATGCGGGTTGCTTTAATGGCCGCAAAATCGGGTTTGTGCAGAATGTTTTACACCTGGTTTAAACCGGCATAAAGTGGTTTAAACCGGCCAAAACTAGGGAATGTCTGATGTCTCATGCAAAACATTTTTAGGGTATGTCATACTAATTTAAGTCCCTCTTTAACTTAGATGTCAAAACCTCCTTGCATTTAATTTTTATTTGTCAAAACATACACAAAAGGAGGAAAACCAATTTGAAAATAAAAGAAAAATAAAATGGGGAATGATTTAGTAGTCTGCCACCACTTAAAATTCGGCACCTTTAACCGGCGGTTTATTCCGGTAACGTTGCCGAATTCGTAGGTGGTGGCAGAATACTAAATTCTTCCATAACATGAAAAAGTGCACTGTGACAATTTTTCAAACAGCAAAGGTTCTACAGCAGAACCATATCTAGCTTCCTTACCATATCAAGATTTTTATTATCCAAATTTAGCCTAAAATTAGTTCACTTTCTATTTCATTATTTACTATTTAGTTGAAATTTATTTGCACCTACAGATAAAATTTTAAGGTATATGTTGAATTTTCAGTCCATTTTCCACATTTCCACTACAGTAAGGTTATTCATAAGTCTGGTACTAGATCAAACTGAAAAGGCCTTAAGTTGTGTTTAGTGTTCTTTCAACCACTTCTGTTCTGTAACTTTTAATTTTATCCGACTACAAAACCAATCATTACAATCTTTTTAAATTTTAAAAGCATTTTGGGAACAAAATTAACATGCGGTTTATTCCGTTAACGTTGCCAAATTCGTAGGTGGTGGCAGAATACTCAATTCTTTCCATAAAATGAAAAAGTGCACTGTGACAATTTTTCAAAACATGCAAAGTTCTACAGCAGAACTCATATACTAGCTTCCCTTTTTACCATATCAGATTTTATTATCCAAATTTAGCCTAAAAATTATTCACTTTCTATTTCATTTATTTACTATTTAGTTTGAAATTTATTTGCACCTACAGATAAAATTTTAAGGTATATGTTGAATTTTCAGTCCATTTTCCACATTTCCACTACAGTAAGGTTATTCATAAGTATGGTACTAGATCAAACTGAAAAGGCCTTAAGTTGTGTTTAGTGTTCTTTCAACCACTTCTGTTCTGTAACTTTTAATTTTATCCGACTACAAAACCAATCATTACAATCTTTTTAAATTTTAAAAGCATTTTGGGAACAAAATTGAGGTTTTTGCCAGTTTTTGCCAAAATAGGCGGCATAAACCTTGCGGTTTAAACCTGGTTTAAACCGGGCGGTTTTTACCGGCCAACCCTGCCAACATGACCAAACTGACAGTGACTACACCATTGGACTATACAACATACTGTCATCTTGTTCATAATTGTTGGAACATTTTTAAAGGGGGATGGCCCAATTTAAGGATATGAAGTTTTCATCTTGATTGGCCATCACTCCAAAACCCCATCTGTAAAGTTTTGCGCCGATATTTCAACCCGTTTTGATGCGAGAGCTAAAAACGTGATTTTGTAAGCCCCATAGAGTACTGTGTAACAATTAATATTGGTTGACCAAAATAGGTCACATTTTTGCTCATAACTTCCAAACCAAACATCCTTTGGCTCTAAGATT
The DNA here is from genome assembly GCA_023653785.1 of Ophioderma brevispina. Classification (NCBI taxonomy): domain Eukaryota; kingdom Metazoa; phylum Echinodermata; class Ophiuroidea; order Amphilepidida; family Ophiodermatidae; genus Ophioderma; species Ophioderma brevispina. The sequence goes on from JAMKCH010005784.1 coordinate 15,002, forward strand.
TCAGAGAGTTATGAGAAAAATAGTAGCTTTCTTGTGATATCAAAATGTTGACCACTTCCGGTAAAATCTGGGGCTTCTGGGGACGAGGCTATTAGCGATCGGTCCATGGACCTTTAAAGTGACAGGAGGAGATTTTTTAGGATATCAATTTCTCTCAAATTTCACTGGATCGGTTGTAGACCACCTACCGAGAATGTTTGGAAGGTTTATTGGACAAACAGGTGCAAAAGAAAACCGCAAACCTTGTTTTGAACTTGCCTGCTATATCTACACAGATCGAATCTGTGTTATTGGGATATAACCCCCACTAACACAGAGGAAGGTATATTGAAAACCAAGTGTATACATCTCCCCATGAGCAGTGTAGACACCAGATGCCATTTGTTTACATGCCTCAGTCTTCCTAAATACAATAAATATGAGCCCGACTTACCTAGAATCACATAGACATGATACCACACAATCCTATAGCATCCTTAGAACATTTTTTTCCAATGCTCATTATCAAGAGAAATTGGAAATTGTGCACACAGATTTAAAGTTTGCGTTATTGTTGCCTTAAACAAAGGAAGATGCAACGGAGTAGTTTCTCACCCCATCAATATTGCCCATTATTGGGATAACTATTGAATGGGAGGTCATGTCATGTTCTTTATGCTTTGACGTTCAGTCCGTGCATCGACAGAAACTACTAAATCATCATCTTATTACATAAAGACGGCATATCGGCTTATTCGCTTTCAGGTGTGATCTATACATTGGTAAGCATTCCAATATGAAAAAAACCTAGTTGTGATAAAATTGGGGTGCTTCGTCTGAAATCTCATGTCTCTTTATGCAGATTTGGTCCCGCCCCATCATCATGTTTGCATGAGCACGACACTGGCTGCTTCTTCAACACTGACTTGGGGGGACTTGGAGGGGACAGGGAGGGGGAAAGAAAGTTTATTACAATGCGTTTTTCAAGCCTATATCTCTGCAATTTTAAAGAGACATGAGTAGATTTCCAGAAAGCGCCCCCCATTTTTTGCCGAACCCCGTTTTTTTTTTTTTTTTTTTTTTTAAATTAACTTCTTTCTGAAGTGAATAAGCCGAATACGCCGTCTTTATGTAATAGATGATAATTAAGTAGTTTCGTCGGCACGACAGGAAGTCAAAGCATGGTTTTTCTATGGGGAACGATTACGATAGGCAGCAAGTTCCAAAACAATGTTTGCGGTTTTTTCTTTTGCACCTGTTTATCCAATAAACCCTGAAAGGTTCTCGGTAGTTGTACTACAACTGATCCCGTTAAATTTGAGAGAAATTTTTGTATCCTAAAAAATCTCCTTATGTCACTTAATGCAAGTTTGCCAATATTAAAGGCTGACTCATAGATTTTGAATATACTGATTTTGAGTAGAATCAAAATAGTCATCTAGAATAAAGGATAGTCACCTAAATGTCCAATTTCAAAGTTAGAGATGAATCGGTATTTCATTTGTTTTCATGCAGTAAAACATCTGCACTTTATACCAGTGCCAAGTGTCCGTGTACTAACAGATAAATTTCCGGAACCGGAATTTTATCACAAAGTTGTGATTTTCTCATATAAGGACTTCGATTTGAGCTTAAGTTTTTTCACACATGATTAGTATATGGACAGCATTCTGAACATGCAAAAAACATGATTGTTTGAAATTGAGTGCGCCCTCATCGGGAAATCTCTGAGTCAGCCTTAAGTCAATGAAGTGTTCCAATTAGGACTTACGAACGATGTATTACAGACTAGTATACTAGTACTACAATCCATGCAAGCTGAAATTTTCAAACAACCTACCGCATAATTAGAGTGTCCATTCTGTAGACTTAAAGGTGCAACAGAGATTTCACATATCAGGATGTACCGTAAAAATCGAAAGCACTGATTTTTGGCCTGGTGTAAAGCTTTCCATCAAAATTCCCCATCTAAAACTAAGATAACTGAGAATGTTTTCTTTGGTACAAAATTTGTGAATTTCGAATTTCGTATAGGAGCCAATGAATACAAATTCAGCCTATTTTTGCACTTGTCATTTTCACCCGGCCCTGGGGTCCCGGGAACTAGCCGGGACTAGGCCGGGAATGTACATTTTGCACTTGTGACACCCCCGCCTTTGTCCCGCTAAAGTGCATGAAATCCCGGGTCGCCGGGCTTATATTTTGTGTACATCCCCCGCTATGTCCCGGCCCCTACTGCCGGGCTTCGGTGTGACAATCCCGTATATTCTCGGCCAGTGGGGGCGGAGACTGCTTTAAAATCTGTACAATCCCGTCTCGGTCCCCGCTATGCGACAACAGTTCTAGCTAATAAAATCATACTACATTTTGGAACGCGGAGTGTCAGAACCGAGCCGAATTTCACCACATCGGAAGATTAATGTTTGAGAAACAACCTTGTTTAGTAGGTTTTAAAAAAAATCCATGAAATGACAATAATTCCTGGCATTTACCAAGAAATATCACTAGCTTTCACTACCTAAGTGATTTTTATGATTAAATGAACAAACTTCAGTAATTTCTTGTGATCAGTTACTATTAATTGTTTTAAACATGTTCCTGTTGATTTTTTGATGTTTTCTGCGATTTTACGTTGAAAATTATCGATCCTCGGTTCGTTTGTTACCTCACTTTGCGACGACGTGCGTGTGTGCTACTTGTAAGCTTGCGGCTTGCCCTTCACGACATGGAAGAGATCGGACTGCAATGGTAGTATATAAAATGGTGATTGACGGCGATAAGCTCACTGATAGCCTGGTTTATATGGTGTGACACATGCGTTAAAGTCCCCTTTTATGTCCGTCGGTGCCGGGAAAATTTTTTTGTACCTCCCGGCTTAAAGACACACAGTGATTTGCTAAATCAGCAAACGGAAAAAACAACAATCAAAATCAGATTTGTGCATGTATTTAACAAGTACGGTAGCTTAACATACCCTGCAAGTGGTAATAAGACAGAAGCAACCTAATAAGGCAGAATCGGAGATTTTAGTAATTACTACTGTCCCGTTCGGATACTATACTACAACACGTAATTGAATCGAGAATCGTACTTTGGAACACTGCCCGTTTCTTCCTTTTCTGTCAGTCTACAGCTGAAAGCTACTTAGGAGAATCTACAGACTCCATCCTTTTTTTTTTTCACTTTGAAGCTATTCCTGCAATTTAAATATTTTTAAAATCACTGATAGGTGTCTTTAAGTCCCAGCTATCATCAATGATTGTCCCGCCAGGGCGTGGACAAGCTAATTTACTTCCCGGCGAAGTCCCGCTACATCCCGTTTCCGGGGCAATACGTTTTTTGTACTGCCCTGCATGTCCCTCCCGGCATATACCCCTCATGGTCCCGGGACCCCAGGGCCGGGATTGAAATTGACAAAGATGCATTATATTGAAATAATAAGCAAATCAAAATTGCCTTTTTTCTCTCTTTTAAGACATTTCTGTAGCCAAATATAAGGTTATAGATTTATTGAGTGTCCTAATCGAAATTAGTATGATAACACATATAAATTTGGGTGCCTCACAGGTCAATCTCTCGTTGCACCTTAGGCTTACTCCTTATGGCTGAGCAACCTCGACTAATGGTCTGTTAAACAAGCTGGGAAGAATTCAATTTTCATGTATGATGTAACACAGTCACTACAGTCTGAGCTAGCATGCTAGTTCCGCTGGATTTATCAAGGAGCTTTGGTGATGGACATGAATAATGAAAATTACACAAATGATAAAATTTTTTATCAAGTGCTTTATCAACCCTGTAACCACACGAAGCATAAAATGTTTTGAACGAACTCCATGCAGTCAGCTGTCCCACACAAAAGTCTGGTAGGAGTCTATGGATATGTCTTCATACACGCTGCTATAAACGCGTTTTGGATTTTCTGCGGCGCCGAATACCGGGCTATGCCGAAACGCCCGGTCGTTCGGCAGATGACCTTGCCGTAACGGCATGCGGCAGGGGTCTGCCGAAACGCCCGTGTTTCGGAATTATTCCATGCAGAAATTGCGGCTACGTCATTACGTCAGGGTCACTTGCCGAAACAATGGGTTATCCCAGTAGTCGGCACAGATTGATCCTTATTAGGGACGCACCCAGAGGGTGTCTTGATTCAATCCCACAATGCACAGTTTTTTGGGAAATTTCCACCTCAATAGGGTCATGTGATCACATAAAATCGTCTCAATAATACAAACTCTCAATAATTTATTGTCGTGCGCGCGTCGCGAGCGAGCGCTTCCACCATTTAAAGTTGCTGTGGATGTTGTAATCAACCCTGTCGACTAAATCAGGAGATGGAGATAAACAATCCTATTCTTAACTATAAAACCTGACTTTAATGCTCTTTTAGCCCACAAAGCGTTAGTACTTATGGGAATTTTTGATTGATTATGAACTTCTTGTGGTTTCTTTAAACTTTTGAACACTTTTATCCCTAAGTACTGACATGTGTTGATAGAAGTACGGGTAATAGGCACATTGCCTATGCATCATGGGATTGATTTCAAAACACCCGCTGGGATGCCCATTAGACTTCAGGGGGGGGGCGGATGGGTTGGAATTTTGGGTGAGGCAAGTTTTTTTTTTCGTGGCTTTTGGAGGCAGGTGTTTTTTCTTCAAGTCATAGGCTGGATTTTTTTGCCTACTTATCTGAGGACGACACTGTTTTTTGTTTTTTGGTGGCGGGTTGACTCATTTGGTCATTTTTTTTTTTTTTTTTTTTATGTTAAGCCGTGCATATTGGGGGCTAAGGTTTTAGGTAATCGTCATGGCACCTTGTCAAGTCTATGGGTGTGTTGGAGGGAGGGGGTTGTGGGCGCAGAATCTTTGGGGTGGGTGCGGGAGGGGTGCGGAACCCTTGCAAATATTTCTTTCCCAAACACATTTCTCCCTGCAATTGATAGAACAACTTGATAATGGTTCCTTTAATATTAATTTGCTTTTAATGCTTATCGGTATGATCAGCATTTTTAAAAGTTAAAATAATAGTTGATGGTAAGTTTTGTTTTAAAGCATAAGATTCTTTGGAGAGGTTTTGTATCAATCTTTCCAAAACCATTTTCCCATGCAAAATTTGATAGAACAAAAATAATTGAATAGTGCTTATAGGTATATCCGCAGTTTTAAAAAGTAAAATCTATTTATGGGTTAAGTTTTTTGTTTAAGCATGAAGTGCCCATCGGAGTTCGTATATCAAGCCTGTCGTGTTGGGTGTGGAGGGGGTGTCCCCCTCACGTGCGAAGCGCGGAACCTTTGCGATTTTCGCTTTCCAAAACACATTTTTCCAGCCTGCAAATTGATAGAAACAATTTTATATAAAGCTAAGTAAATATAGTTGATGGGTAAACAATTTGTTATGCAAAGTTTTCATGGATATAGTACTTTATCAATCTGCGGTGTGGCAGGAGATATGTCCTCCGGGCTCACAGTTCCGGGAACAATGGTGAACAATAGGGCAATCGATTCAGTTTGACTCTCACGCAACCATTGGTTTCACGTTTAATTCCGTTGTCGTCTATGGAGCCCGAACCATGAATCCTGCCGACCATATCTCCTTTCACACTGGGATTAGCAGTGGCGTAGCCAGAGGGGGGGGGGCGCAAGGGGGCCGCGGCCCCCCCAATAATTGATTTTTTTCGTCCGTTGAGATGAGCCGTCGGTTCACTGAAAATTCAGTCATGGGCACTTGCAGGCCGGATTGTCGGCAAGTAAGGTTTAAAGTTCAATGGACAGTGGGCGACAAGTAAATGTTACAAAATCGAGCAAAAATTTATAGCCCTCAGAAGACATTTAACATATAAACCCCTGGACCCTACCCATTTTTTGTCGGTTGAGATGGCGACACTGACCCACCCAATATGAAAATCCTAAGCTACGCCACTGGCAGTTGCGTAGCCAGAGGGGGCAGGGCCGCCCCCCCAATAATTGATTTCACGGTTGAGATGAGCCCGTCCGGTCACTGAACAAATTCCGGTCTGGCACTTGCAGCCGGATTGTCGGCAGTATAGGTTTTAAGTTCAATGGACAGCGTGTGGGGGGGAGGTGCGACAAGTAAATTTTACAAATCGTACCAAAATTAGCCCTCATAAGACATTTAAAGCATATAAAACCCAAAATTTTCAGGGGGCTTCGCCCCTGGCCCCAACAGGGGCCCTAAGGCGGGCCCCTGCCTACCCATTTTCTGCGGTTAGATGTGACACTGCCCCCCCATATGAAATCCTAGCTACGCCACTTGCAATGCGGCCATGTGCTCATAAGCGATCGGTGTGGTGTCAGGCGAAACTTTGATATCTAGTTTTCAAGGCATATTTAAATATCTACTTATATGTGAGTGACCCATTTAAAATTACAAGTTAATTATAAATATATATTAGGCCTACTTTATGTAATGGTCTGAAACTGGTGTAAGGCTAATTGTGAATGAAGCACGTCAAGGTTGGTGCACGGGCCGTTTAATGCAGGCATGCGATATGCGTAAGGTGTAAATGACAAAATGTGTCCTATATCGCAAACCAGGAGAAGCCCAACACTTTTAATCATGTCCTGTAATACTTTTAAAACCGCGCATAGCGCGGGAAGAACATGCAAATTTTATGGGTTATAGATTACTTTCCAACGTAAGTACAGGGCAGCTTTTTTTCTGTTTTTTTTTACCCATTTTATAGGTGCGGATAAATTTTTTTTTAATGGAAAGCGGGGAAAAGTTTTTTTTTGCTCATAGTGGGTGAAGTTTTTTTTTAGAAAACTTCCAACCCCATCCCCCCGAATTCAAATGTGCGTCCCTTACAGCGTTGCGGTGGTTGGTTGTAATAAATCTCATGTCAATTGGCTGTACGGAACAGGATGACCGAAATAAGTGTTCAGTTGACTCAGCTCCGTACGACAGGCCTAAGATTAGCTTTAAATCCATTGAAAATTCTGTCTGTCTATGACACCAAATCCTACTAAGCGGGAACCCCGTTTTCACCATGGGAATATTTTTGATTGAAATGCTATACATTAGTGCAAAAATTCCAAATTTTTTAGGGACACATGTGAAATCTTCTCTTTCACTTTAACATTCACAATTCAGGATGAGTCTGAGATATTTTTAAATGCATTTTAACAATTTGTTGGAATTGAAAAAAATGTTCAATTAAAACATCCAAATTCCTTAGATTTTTTCAAAATTGATATTTTTGCATGGTTATCAAGTTTTTATATACAATAGCATTAACCTGATGAAATTATTAATTGATGCTGGAATGGAAATAGGGTTGGATTTGTTCTGATTTTCTTCTGATTTCAAATTGGTAGTTACCGAGTGAGTGTAGCCTTGTTTCTGCCTTATTTTTAAGCTTATTTTCTCTATTTTGTCGTCCATCTCTACCATGTATAGAGCCTTGGGGAAATTCCCCCACCCCAATTGTGCAATCTACAGGTGCCCTTGCACAACAACACTAGGGAATTCCCCTGATCTCTATTTTTTTTTATCATAAAGTACTTTTCCCGTGAGAAATCTTTTCCAATAAAATTGAAAATCAAATTAATTAATATTTTAATCAGAAAACAAATGGAGGGCTATATAACAGAATAATCATAAGCATAGGCATATGTGGGAAAGAAACAGAATTAGGGTCGGTCTATAATTTTGTCCATCAAAATAAGGTCATGGCCTTGTATTTTAGTCAGGGTTTTACTTAGTTCAATGAAATGGCTGACATATGAATATGCAGGGGGAAAAACCCTGTCAATTTTACGATCACCATTAATTTCAAAGAAATATGAGACAACTTTTAAGACTTGAAATTACAAATTTATGGATTTAAATTTAACTTATTGGCTGTAGGACAAAATTTATCTTTTAGAGTGAAATAAAACAAAACTCAATGATAAATCATGTGTAAAAATTTCCTTAATCAGGGCAAGAACAATAAGAGACTATAGCTGGGCTAAGCGAGTGTGTAAAAGGCAAATTTATAAATCGTACTCATTTAGGGTAGCAAAATGATGTCAAATACTTGTTTAGGATGTTATTTTTAAACTGTTTGCAAATTACTTGTTTAGAGTTTTAAATTAAACCCAAAACACTTGTTACGGGGAGCAAAATAAAGCCCAATGTATTGGTTTAGGGTGGCAAAATCAAACCAAAATATCTGCTTTTGGTGTTTCTTCTTGCCAAGTGAAATACGCGCGTAGGGTACGTTTTGGGAGGTATACCAACAGATATCACATTGGAATACAGTGCCACCCCCTGGCTAAACCTTAATCTGTCCTCCAGAAGAGAGGACCAGTGCCATACAAGTGCTAAATAAACCAATGCTGTCCACATTCCCCCAGCATCTATGGGAAAAGATCAAAACCTAAGTCATCCTTGTTAAAGGGAGAATAACAGCGATTTGATATTGATTTGTCAAAAAATCATGCAAAATTCATATTTGGTATTTTTGGTTTAAAAGTGACAAAGTTGTAATGGACAAATGGGGACAAAGGGGGGGTTATGGAAAAAAGGGACAAAGATGTCTTTGACAAAGGGACAAAGATGTCTTGGACAAAATGGTGGGAATGGACAAGGAGGAGGACAAAGGGAATGGACAAGGGAAGGCAATGGGCAAGGGGACAAAGGGGAGCTAAAGGGGGAAAGGGAACACAAGCGACATGGATGAGGAGAAAGGTTTCATGGACAGGGAAACTGGACTAGGGCATGGATAAGAAGAAGAAAGTGTAATTTGTAATAATGGAGGAGGAAATGTTCAAGGGGACAAAAGGGGGGACGGACAAAGGGGAGGAATGGGCAACGGGGGGGGACCCCTGGACAAGGACGAGAGGAATGGACAAAGGACAAGAAGAATGGTCATGAGGAGGATGGACAAGGGGACAAGGAGGAGAGGGGAGGAAAGGGACAAGGTGACAAAAGGGAGAATGGGGACAAGGGGACAAAAGGAATGGGACAAGAGGACCAAAGCAAATGGACAATGGGCAAAGGGGGAATGGACAAGGGGAATGATCAAGGGGACAAGGGGAGAATGGGATAAAGGAGAAGGGCTAATGGACAAGTGGAGGGCAAATGAGAAATGGACAAGGAGGCCCAAAAGGTTATGGACCGGGGACAAAGGGTCAGGACAAGGGGAATGAAAGGGGACAAAGGAAAATTGGACAAGGGACAAAGAGGTATATAAGGGGGATGAAGGGAGAATGCTATAAGGACACAAGGGGTCATGAATAGGGGATAAAGGGGCACTGACAGGAGAATGGACAAGGGGGGTGGAAAAGTGAAAGGATCAAGGGCGAAATGAAGAAGGGGAAGGGACATTAGGGACAAAGGAATTGGACAAGGAATAATAAAGGGGGGAACATGGACAAGGGGACAAAAAGGGGAGGACTTCAAAATGGACAAAGAAGGGGAATGGACAAGTGGAACAAAGGGTTTTCTCTTTTTTTTGTATGAAACAAGGGGTATAAAGGGGAATGGACAAGGGGGAGACAAATTTACAAGGGGAGCCGGTAGTACAACTCATTATAATGGTATAACGAAAGAATAATGCAACTTCCCCAAATAGTTGTTTTTAGAGGGACACCGGTGGAATAGATAATGGGTAAAGGGGGATGGACAAGGGGAAAACCACCCCAAAAAAATTTTTGGGGGAATGGACAAGAGGAGGACAAATGGGGAATGGACATGAGTGAGAAATGTACAAGCAAGTGGGCACAGAAGGAATGGGACAAGGGGAAATAAGGGGAATGGATAAAGGGGAAAAAGAGGGAATGAACACTTTCCCTCCTCTCACTCCCCTTTCATCTCCTCCTCTCACCCCTCTCCTCAGATGTGAGCAGATTTACAGTTGTTGTATATGTGGTCTCTTGGTATGGGAGGAGGAAATCATAGTATTAGTTAAACAAAAAAACAACTCTACTGGTGTATTTTCGTCTGCATTAATTGTAGATCAGATGGATTGGGTTTTTTTAATCTGGGACAATGTGATGGGCTGGATGTTCACCGTTCATCGTATATAGGAATGCCAGTTGTGTTTAGAGATCCATAATCAGGAAGTAAGCAACATGTCTATTTGTCTAATGGGTGAAACCAAGTATCCAATTTGAGGACTCTTTAGCATCAACAAAAGAGAAGGATGATGGATTTGAGTGTCTGAATCAAGTGATATTCCTAATTATATTACTTTTGACAGCTCATCGGACTGCAATGCTGATTCAAAAGCAAGATAATTGGCAGTGAGATGTGTATTCTTCTACTTCTTCTACACGGATACTGCACAACATCCATGGGGACAAACCGTGCAGGAAGTGTCATGTATATGCTCTTATCTCAATGCATTTAGGGGCATTGAATTCAGCATAGTCTTTACCAATTCACGGTTAGCAGTTGACCAGACTTGCAATGTGTGAGCTATGCCCAAACCTGAAACAAAGTAACTGATGAAGAAAAATCAGGTAAGTCGTTATCAATCATGTTTGATGATCAAGCGAATGGGTCCGATGTAGAGGAATCGGTTCATCAACCTGATCCCGTGAATGCAGCGGTTGAACCGCACTACAATTCACCCCATCAAAACCAATGATTTGTTATAATTAAGAAGCTGTATTTTTTAAATTTTTCTCATCTTCATCTGTAAAATATGTATGTACTACAAGGTCTTGGGCAGCTGAGCTATTGCAGTATATCGAATTACTACTCACCTTAAAACAGATTGTAAAAAGAGCAATGGCATTTCTCCAATGGTGACACTATGATTAAAATATCAGGAAAGAATTGGCGAATGAATCGTATTGTGCCCCACCAGGAATTTCAGCAGCATCAACAGAATAACGGCATGTTGTTGGATGCAGTGGCAGAATACTGAATTCATACGCCTGCAATCCTAATATCCCTATTGGTATAGAAATAGGGAAAAAAAATGCTTTGATTTTCTGTCGTCTGTCGTACACGACAGAAAATACTTAAATCCCCTATATACATAAAGATGGGTATTCGGCTTATTACTCTTATAGGTGTGATCTAATTCAAATATGCAATAAGAAACCTTGGGATCGAAAAATATTCAGTTGAGGGTGCTCCTGGGAATGTCCTCATGTCTCTTTTTGAAGTTATGACACCTAATAATATCAGCTGTTTGTAGGCAGGGACAGAATAAAGCAATATTCATTGGAAGGACCCTCGCTCCCCGGCAACTTTGCCGGCAATCTGGCCTGCAAACCTATGACCTGAATCTTCAAGTGAACCGACAGGCTCATATCAAACCGATAGAATCAAGTGGGGGGGGGGGGTATACCCATGCACTGTGTGTCCTGATTTATGCCATATAAGGAGCTCATTTGAATATTTGATTGCTTGGCGCAGTACAGAGGGTGTTTGAATCAATCCCAGGATCCTGCACTGTTCCTATACTGTACTTGTACTAAACGCATGTAAGTACTTAGGGATAAGTGTTCAATAAAAGCTTCAAAACAACGACAACTCATGATCATGAAAAAAATCCCTAAGTCCGCTTTATGAGCTAAAATGAGTGTAAAAATCAGAGTTTTTATGTGTTTGAATGGGATTTTGTGGATCACAGAATCCTATTGATGTGAAATTTCAAAAATGGTGCAATTGTGGGATTTGATTCAATACACCCTCTGGCGCATTACTATAAAAAGTGAATTTCTCCGATCCCAATAGCACAAATTTGAGAAACTTGGTCTTGGTAAGGGGTAGTGGTGCATGCAAGTATACCCACGTACTATCCATTTGTTAGCATATAATGAGATCATTTCTTATCCTCTGATACGCATCTGTACCAAGTGCAACAATTCCTCCGACTTCATTGCATACGATGTGACAGTTTCATTCTGCTGAGAATTAAGTCCACCAACTACAATCCGTGCCAGGTGGATTGCAAGAATTTAAGGAACAAGAGATTCAAGTCATCATATTTCTGGATAGTAGTGATTTCATATAGATTAGACTCAGCAGATTCTTACCTTTTATTTGGTTACAGAATAACTTAAAATGAAAACAAAAGGTGACTTAATATGCTTATATTTCAATAGAAAAACATCGGCTGAATTTCGTATTGCCTCCTATACAAAATTGGAAATTTCACCACATTTTTGTTACAGAAGAAAAGTTTTCAACTTAATCTTCAGATGGGGATATTTTTGATAGAAAGCTTTACACCAGTGCAGTGCCAAAATCAGAATTTTCACCATATTTTCGGGGACCACTGTATTTGAATCTCTCGTGGCACCTTTAACTTGCAGTTATTTTGGTTTTATGGTTCACTAGATTATCCCCAAGAAAAGATTATTCCAAAATTTCATTTGATTCCATCCAAGCGTTTTGATTTAAGTGCCCATGCTTGTATTATGCTGCCCCATAGGCCACTGTTGTAATTTCTGTAACTGTACAGGACAGAAAATACAAACTTACAATTATGCAAGAGCCAATCAAATTGTACGTAACTTTGATTAGTGGGTACACATAATATACTTGCCAATGGTAAAAAGCTGACTCAGATTTTGAAAGTTTTTATGTAGTAATTAAAAAAGTCATCTAGAACTAAAGATAGTCGCTTAAAATTCTTAAATCCAAAGGTTAGAGATGAATTGGGTATGTTTGTTTTATGCAGTAAACAATACGTGTTCATAACAAAAATTTAAAAAAAAGTTGTGATTCCTATATAAACGACTCAATTGAGATAGTTATTTACACAGGTTAGGAAAGGATTATGTATATGCCCCAAAAACATGTTAAAATTTGAGTGCAACCTCATTGGAAAATCTGAGTCAGCCTTTAAGAAGATATAAAAATCTCTTAGTCTGGGGGACAAGGATGTGAACTCATGAAGCCCGCTTTTAAAGCAGCACTGGAAATTTCTTCAATTTGTACGCAAATGCTAGTATAGGCCATTAAAGGTGTGTGTTACCGATCGTCTTTGGGACCCCCTGATTACCAAAAAGTAGTATCGATTTTCATATCAGATGAAAGGCCGTATTTTTCATTGTCGTCTGAAATTTGAGCCTCAAAATCCATTCATTGCCACGAATAAACAAAAAATAACCACGTTTTAGTGGTTAACCACAATATTAGACAGTATTGAATAGGGCTTTGCAACGTGCATGATTGTGTCTGGCATCAAAACCGCAAAGTTTCCCACGGTACTTGATGGGGTGTATTGTGCAAGTGCCAGGCTCTAAATTCAAGTAGAGAACGCAATACAGATAAATCGGAAAAAACAAAGGGCCACCTTTAAAAGAATATTTCTACACATCTTGAAAAAAAAACAAACCTAAACATTAATAAGAGGCAGGGCCGTACGCAGGATTTATTTTGGGGTGAGGGACTTCGAAAAAGTGGACCTTTTTTGAAAAAGTGGAGTTTTTTTAGTAAAAGTGGACCAAATCCCCTAAAAGTCCTTTTTTGGACATGGTTGAACATTTTATAACCCAAAAGTGGGCTTTCTGGATGAATTTTTTCTACATTTTATCAAAAAATTTGAGCAAAAAGTGGGCTTTTTCCCCCTTTGTGTGGAAGACTTTTTCCCTTCCCCACCCACCACACCCGCTACGGTATGATAAGAGGCTCAGACATACAGACTAACTTGCCTAACTGTAAAATTCAAGTGTATAAAGGTCTGAGCAGCCTGTTAATGTATAAGGGGGGTACACTTTGCCAGTTGGACTTATTACTTTAACTTTGGTCATTGATTGGTACACTCAAACGGCAAATGGTGCGCCCGAAGGTGGGAGTGGCCCATCCATCTTCATTGGAGTTGGCGCCAGGACTCCCTCATCATAATGTTGCCGTGGGGGGTTCACTCCTCTGCACCGCAGAGTCTGTTTTGCTCCAGCATATGCCTGTACCCATTTAGACTCATGGGGGGAGAAGAGCAAAGCGAGGTAAAGTGCTGCCCAAGTGCACAACCACATTGGCGAAAACAGCGGGGCTCGAACCCACAACCTTGTGATTATGAAGGCGAGAGCGGATCCACTCACCACATGGCCTGGGTACGTCAACACGGACACAAAACAGAAAAAAATAAAAAAGGTTAAAAAACAGGAAAATTAATAAATTGAATATATTTTGGAACTACAACCTGTCAAAAAAAATGGTACAATCAAAAACCATTTTTCTTTAATCTTAAAGGTGTGTGTTGGATCGTCCTTGGGACCCCCTGATTTACCCAGGAAGTGTGTCGATTTGATATCAAATGAAAGGTAGTATTTTTCTAATTGTCGTCCTGAAAATTTGAGCCCTCAAATCCATTTAATTCCCAAAGAAATAAAAAAAAAAACAACGTTTAGTGGTTAACCATCACTATTGCACAGTATTGAATAGGGCTTTGCAACTGCATTATTGCGTCTACAATCAATACCGCTCAAGGTTGTTTCCACAGTACTTGACGGAGTGTATGTGCAAGTGCTAGGCTCCTCATATCAAGTAGAGAACACAATAATCAAAAATCGGAACAAGCACCTTTAAATTAGCATAAGTCATTTGTGGACTCACATTATCGGAGAAGACCAGGCTTTCCAATACTCTGTTTGATCTCATTTGCTTGTTTCAATCGAGAGATAAACCCAGGTTATTGTGGAATACAAAAAATCGAGGGTTTTCGTGCCAATTCTGGTTGAGTGAAAAAAGTGAAAGAATTAGTTAACACATAAATCATTCACATGTAAACAGATGTGAAATTCTTCATAAAGGGATTACTTCATAAAGGAAACTTTGAAAGATGCAAAAACAGTTAGCTAATGGTGGAAATTATCTTTAGTAACTTGACTTTAAAGGCCTGGCCCGATCGCTAAGCCTCGTCCCAAGAAGCCCCAGATTGTACCGGAAGTGGTCAAATTTTGTATCAAAGAAAGTTACTATTTTTATCATGACATTGGGAAAATCCTTAGAGTTATGGGGAAAATGTGCCCCATTTGGTCGACCAATATTAATTTTAAACGGTACTCTATGGGGCTTACAAAATCAAGGTTTTTAGCTCTATATCATCAAAACGGATAAAATATCGGCGCGAAACTTACAACGGGGTTTTTGGAGTGAAGCCAATCTATCAAGATGAAAAAATTTGTAGCCTTAAATAGGGACATTCCCCCTTTAAGACAAAAGTGTATAACGTTCGACACACTGTTGCTTGTTAGAAGGAATCATGACCGTACAGCAACCTGGAGGAGGTTTTTATGGTCTTGAAGTATCATGAAACGTAAAGTTCCTTTTACCGACACTTATACTTGCTTTCCATATTTAAAATTATATTGACTTCAACCAATTAGTCACTGCACAAAGATATGTTTTTTTGGTGAAGTTATATTAACAGATAAATAAATTCAAAAGCCCCATTTTATTGATGTGCAATAAATCCAGGGGTGGGGGGGGGGGCACTTGTATTCCAATGTGGACTATTCCTGCTCAGCGTATACAAAAACAGGTAATTAGGGTCCTTTTTTGATCAGACGATGTACGCGTTACATTGTTTAGGGTATCAAAATCATCAAAAAGTGCAAAATTAGGTATGATTTCACGTCGAAAATTACATGTTGTTGTGCTGAACATTTTGTACTTTAAAAAGCACATTAAAAATGCTTGATGTTTTCCCGATTTCCTCTTAATTTCACTTGATTTCCCCAATTTCCCTCCCCCACCACGCGGACAATCTCCAACTATAAATGAATGCTCGTTACACGTATTGTGCAGAGACGGAATTAGAGTCTCTCTCTGTTAAACATGGTATTCTATTGTACAGGTATAGTTCAATGAAATGAATGTTTGCAAAACCAAAAACTGTCAATTACGACATGACCCATTAATTTCATCGATTTTATATTAGAACAAACTTTAAAAGATTGAGTTTGAATCTAAATTTGAACTTATTAGGCCCTATATGGAATTTAAAAGTTTATTCACATACCAACATTAATCAAAAAATTAACTTGAATTCAAGAAACGAATTGTCGAAGTAAGCAAGTGGTTTAAAGCAAATTAAATTGCTACCAAAACAAATACATGGTATTGGGAACCCCACTATAAGTAGTTGAAACATCTTCAAATGATAAAATCATGCTCATAATGAAAGTCTTCCCCAAATATCTGTTTGAGGGCAATATCACACATGATAACACAAATTTAAAATGAGCCTCTGAAACAAAGTCCTTAGGGGTAATAAATAGATGAAAACCTAACTTGGAAGCAATATACTGATGACATTTCAAAAACAATATCACAAAAATATGGAAATGTAAATAAGCTGAATATTATGTACCCAGAATGTATTTACGTTCCTTATACGTACTCTATCTGCCTTTTTAAATTATGCTAATAGCCATTATAGAAGACACACAGCGCCAGTATTTTCAAAAAAAAATTATTGTTAACATTCTTTGACATGTATAATTTGGAATTAGGGGTATTTATGTAAAAAGTACAGCACAAACCAGAAAAAAAAAAAATTGCCAAAACTACCTGAATGGATAACTTTACAAGATTCCGTTGAAGTCCCACAAACTACCACACAAGAAATAAAATATATTATAATTTGACTCAGTAACAAGAAGTAGTTGCAGTCTGTATGAATGTGTGGTTCTTGCTCCTTTGGAACTCACTGAATCAGGCCGTAGCAGGATTTTTTTATGGGGGGTGGGGTCTTCGAAGAAGTGGACATTCTTTGGAAAAAATGACCTAATCCCTAAAATGGTCCATTTTTTGACGTTTTTTTGAACATCAGTCATCAAAAATGGACTTTTCGTAATTTTCTCTAAATTTTGGACTTCCCTTGTGGAATTTGGAGGTGCGACCGCCACTGAACCAACACTGAGCAAAAGGCAATGCAGCCATTGGTAACACACTGAAAGTCAGATATGAGTTCCTACCTGGTATAGAGTGCAGATTATGCCTCTATCACCAATAGGTAATGAGTTATGGTCACTGAAATCATTAGGGACACATTGGGTTGTATGGTGGCCTATGAGATTTGATGGTATGTTGTGATCAAATCGTGTCAATATCCGGTCCAAAAGATTCCTCGTGCTTTAAAACCTGGATCAAGTGCATAAAATTATGGCCAGTGGAATGAAATTGAGTGATAGTGGACATATTGGATTTCTAGAAAATGGGCACTGCACAATATTTTGCACACCCTCCAGAAAATGTTAGCTAGGTCATCATTGACAAAAACGATTCCACTAGAAGTCGTGTACTCCATTCCAACTGTGCACAAATTCCTCCTGACTAACAGCTTATCTCTAAATATGACTAATTTGGGGAGAGTAAGGCAGAAATAATGGCACCAAGGTGTGACAAAATGGTCAAAATTTGAAACACATCCCAGATATGTTATTGTGTTTTTATTTAATGCACAACATATATCAAAGTTTAATAAAATACAAAGTTATTCCATAAAATATTTGGCAAATTATCTTTTTTCACAACACTTATTACTAACTATAGTCTAAAATCAGGAAAAATACAACAACTTAGAACTTTCCTTTATTTTGCCAAAATAAGGTAATTGTGTGGTTATGTGATGGTTTTCAGTTTACTTTAGTACTGAACCAATAAAATATGAACACAATTTTTCAAAGGAAACTTGATTTTTTGAAAAAAAATGAAGATTTGTTCAAAAATTCACCTACAGTTGTGAAACTGAGGAACAAAAGTTACCACAAATTAAAGAACACAACACCATTTTCCCTCTATTCAGGTTGATAAGTTCATATATATCGCCTCATCTTGCATTGAATTTTTTGTCTCTATAGAAATGTCCAAATTCATAAAATGGTTTTTAATAGATTTGTGTGACACTCCTGACCATATTTTCAAGTTTGACAAAATAAAATCCCTCCTTTCACTCTGAATTTGATTTTGTTTCTAGAAATAATGCCCAATCTACTTAGATAAAATAATACAGTCCAATATGATATGAAAAACCTGTACATTCATTTTACCTTGAACAAAAAATGCAAACGACCCTTGTCCTCAAAATAGAATGACATCTTAAATGACTAATTTGGAAGCAACTTCTCATTACACATAGTTCTTATGAGGATTATTTTAGCATCTTCTTGATGCTCTAACATCAAATTTGCCTTGAACAACTGTCAAAAGCAAGAAAACCAGGCATTTTTAAGGTTCAGCTGAATGGTAAATAATGTGACACTCCTGACCATATTTTGCTTCAAGCAAGTTTGACAAAATATAATTGCTCCTTTTACTCTGAATTTGATTTGTTTCCAGAAATAATGTCCCACCTACTTAGATAAAACAATACAGTCCAATATGATATGAAAAACCTGTATATTAATTTTTATCTTGAACACAAAATACAAGCGACCTTTATCCTCAAATAGATTTACATCTTAAATGACTAATTTGGCCATACCCCATTCACCTCTAATTGACCCCCGTTAATCTTCTATGCAAGTAGGCCAGCACTGTCTGCAGGGTGGGCCCTGGGCAAAATGTGCAAACTTTTTTTGAATTGTGACGCATGCACAATGAGGATGTGTATCAGGCAGTTTAGATGTCAGGAGTGTCACACTCGATCACTGCTAACAACATACCTTTTGTCATGGTGTCATTTTCAGAATGATGATTTTTTCATGTTACATTTTACATATTCTATTTAATAATCATCCAAATTAAAATAAAAAATGCAGAAACAATTGGTACTTAGGTAAATTATACAATATTCATGGTAAATCTTGGAAATTTTGTGAATTTGTTTTTCTCTACTTTCCCTCACAAAAAGGCAGCCATGTGTATTTTTCACTAACATTTCAGTGCTAAAGTTGGGGTATGTAAGTATAAAAATTGATGTGGAAATGACAGAATTTGGCTAGTACCGTAGAACGGGGGTACTTTGGCCCTTGGAAGGGTAACTTTGGCCCACCCTCAAAAGATTGTCCGTCAAATGTGAGAACATTTTTAACTTGACAATTTCTAATTGGGGGTAATTAAACAACAATTTCCCTGCTATATATTGCGTAGTATTTAGGATTAAAACCAAACACACTGCCAACATGATTTTTTTATTTTTTGCATGAGACACAACAAAAAATATTTGCAAAATTGTGACTGACTCACCCAGAATATGCGCATTTATGGAAGTGTTTTGGGTTAGTTGTATAGTCATTTTTATTTATTTTCGCTTTCAGAACACAGGAAGAAGTTTTAGAAAAGACAGAAAAATGGGGTTACTTATTTGGCCCACCGTATTACCATGTTATTGTTCAAGAAGGGTATAACTTCCCATATATTTGTGGTAGTTAAACAGAGACATTGTGTTGTTATTACAAAACAAGTCATAGGAGTGCCCAAGGCACTTGCCATCATTGGTTTTTGTGCCACCTTGCGTCGCATTGCAAGCACATAGTTGTCAGTCTATAGCACGTTAGCATTGCTAGCCACCGTGTTTGTCATAGAAGTTTGGTAGTGGTTCCTTATTTTTTTAATAAATACTTACAGGGCCAAAGAAACCCCGTTAGAGAGTTATTTTGCCATACCCCATCATTACAATAGGGGGGTGGGGGGTGTTTGTGGTTTAAACTTGATTTAATAACTGCGTGCCAAAGTAACACCATGGGAGGGTTACGTTGCGCCACCCAACAAAAAAAAAGGACTTCCACATAATTTTTTTTCAAAAAAAAAAATTTATGGAAAGCCACAAGTTGAGTGCTATGATAATATAACTAACTCAATAAAAAGTACCTTCCATTACATCAAAAAAACCAAATGACAAAAATGGGCCAAGTACCCCCGTTTACGGATGTAAATTATGTTCATGGTTATTTCATTTTGTGTACACTCCTGACAGGTAGTTTTTGTTTCTTTATCCTCTCACATGGGTAGGCTAGTGCAGTCACGTTTTCTTTTTAATTAATACTTGCCACTGGGCTCTTATAAGCATAAATAAAAATAAAAAATATATCTGTGTATGGAACACAACCATTTAAACTTCGTTTGACACTCCTGACACCCAAGGTTTGCTGACTTTGACCCACACAACATGTAATAGAAGTTTGGGATAACGACAATTTTCATGTTGTTTTTATTGGTTGTCATAGTTTGTGTTTACTAGAAAAAAGAACAAAATAAACGTGTTCCCTTATTAATTACTATGCTACATTATGAATATACACACATTTTCTGACATTTTTTATGTTTTCCCACCCTGTTGTCTTCCAGGGGTCGTAATTCCTACATCCTAATTCAATATAACTAATAGCAGATACCCCTAAATGGCATAAAATCACACACAATGGTTTTTAACTATAGCATGCACGGATCAGGGAGGGGGCGCGCGCTCCCGTAAGTCTGCAAATTCTTGCAAATCAGCCCATTTTGAGGCTATTTTTGGACCATTACAGCCTTTCAGCCCCGTGGTAATTTTATGTTTTTCAAATCCTGGAGCTGCCTGATATGTACTTTTATGGTCCTGTTAAAAAACAAGTACTTCATGTCATGTCACACTTTAGTTCCCACTCCTACCCTTTTTGAGTGAAAATCGGCCACAACAATAAAATTATGGCAGCTGTGTCATCATTTTTTTCTGCACATATCAAAAATTATTACACCATGTGGAAAACAACAATAAAGCTTGTCCAGTCCTTTTTCCCAACAACCATTGAACCTTACTTGCCATTATTTCGGCTCTTGCCCCTATTTTGGAGCATATACGTCTTGTATTTTGATGTTTTTGATTATGATGTTATTGTTGATGTGTTTTCATTTTCATATTCTTTATGTGTAAATTTATGTTAAGGGAAGGGTCCTCCTGTGGCCCCGTTTGGCCTTTTTGAGCCACCTCATCCAAATTGTGTTTTTAAATGTATTTGTGATTGTTGATGGTTGTGTTTTAGATTTGGAATAAAGTTAAGTTGAGTTGAATCTTTTCAAAGTGTTCCCAATAATTTCTTTAAAATTTAGAGAAATAGAATATTAAACCAGTAGTAGTTCATGAGCCCATAACCGAAACCCTGCACCCCCCGGGTATTTTTGGAGACCACATTTTTGGAAACCTTATAATATAGCGATCAAAATCAGGTTGTCTTGCAAAAATCCCTATCCTGGGTTAAAGAGTGAGGGCGCTTTTTTTCAAAATTGCGGCCATATTCACTATGCCCTTTTTACAATATATCTTATTTTTGATCTCATTCATGCACTATGTGACTACTTAGTCGCACCAAACACACCAAGGAATAGATGAACACCTTTTGGCATGATTAACCTGCCTCTAGAGGGCCGTCATATGTCAAAATGTCCACCAAAACAATGAAACACCGTGTATTTACCACTTAATCCTCTTTAAGGAAAAATGCCGGTGCACCTAAGTATTATACTTTGGTCTGCAACAGTGGATTAGTTTGAGGTAAACACTTAATATGAAGTAGTTAGCCTTCAAGTGTATATATAGAGGCGCTTTAATGTAAACATATTCTATAACTTTACTATAATGACCACAACCAGCCTTACCAAGGGGATGGGTGGTTACCAGAATTCGTTACAAAGCACCCGATTGCTTATGATTTTTTTGAACCAATGGATAGTCTAGATCCTCTTCTTCAATTGATCCCAAAATAAGTACCAACATACCTAGTATGGCGTCACAATGACGTCATCAAATCCGCGAGTCGGCTAATTGGCATTTTCCCCACCAAAATGGCGAAAATTCCAATTTCGCTAAAAAGGTAGAATAGCAGATTTTCATGCGGTTTTCAGGGCGCTAATGATGCAAAGTGACTAGTTTTACATAAAACTAAGTTTTAGAGCCATTCTGTGCACAGTATTTTCAAAAACACCATCAATATCCTCATTCGCAACCACGCCTCCCCCCTACCCTTAGAATTTGACGGCATACCCTAATCCCGGTGAAGTTGCTACCTTCACATTTTTTTCGCTAAATGAACCAGAAAAGATGAGAGAGCGTATTACTTAGAATCTTTTTACGCAGCTTTTTGGCATTTTAGTCGCACTGTGAGCAAAGTCACCTAGGGGGTTTGATTTTTGTTGTTATTGTCACTAGTCAGCATAGT